>CM060442.1:125230476-125531791 GCA_030545235.1 Helianthus tuberosus | reverse complement strand
ATAAAGTAAAAAAGAAAAAGAAAAAGAACCGCTACCGGTAACAAGTCAGCCACGATCAGTAACATCAACCAGACAAAAACCACCACCGCCCACCTGCCGCCCATTTTCCGCTTCAAGCCACCGCTCGAGTTAGAACAGCAGCTTAAACCTTGATCTAGGAGCAGGGGAAGGAACTGTATTGCATCTAACCCGATGTTCAACCGATTAATGAACCCGTTTTCGCTTATTCACCTTCCCAAAAGTTAAATTATGACCTAAAATAAACCTACTTATCGTTTCTGGTGCATTTTCGAAACTTACTTCCTCTACATTGAACCAAAGTTCAAATTCTCCCACTTAAACGGTGCAACCAGACCGATATCCGGAGCACCACGAAGGAAAAGACACACACATACACACACCGCAGCTATCGCAAGCATCGAGTGTATGTAAGGACGATGAAGTAACCCTTGTGAACCCGGGACCCGTTTAGGGAAGTTGGCGGCCACGTGTGCACATTTTGAACAAGTTTTGGGTTCTGGGTGGTCTCTTATTCTGAAACTAAGCTCTTGGTGGTCGTGGGTTCTTGTTTGGAGTTCGATTTCGTTTGGTATCCGTACTGATATTTGATTGGCAATTCTGTCGGCGAGCTTACTCGCCACTAGTGTGTTGTATGAGTTGTTGTTCCTCATTGATGCATATACAAATGGTGACAGCCCGTTTGCGTCTAATGAAGAGTTCCAGCTCAGCAACCCGATCTGCACAGCCAACATGATCAACAAGCATTAGTTGTCAGCTAAAATGTGTAGAGGTGGCAAAAAGGGTGGGTTAAGTTGGTTGAGTAACAAGTCAAAATGTGTAGTTTTGGTGTGAGTTGGGCTGAATTGACCCGAAAAACTTTTAGTCCAAATTTTCAAAAAATAATTAATTTGGAGTAAGGTAACTGATGGTCCCTATAGTTTACCAAAATTTTGGATTTGGTCCCTAGCTTTTCAAAAGTACACAGATGGTGGTCCTTGTGGTTTGCACTTTGTAACGCATTTAGTCCCTCACTTGGACATGCTAAAAGTAAAACCATTAGATTTGTTGGGTGGGGACTTAATGCATTACAAAGTGCAAACCACATGGACCATCCGTGTACTTTTGGAAAGTTGGGGACCAAATCAAAAATTTTGGTAAACCACAGGGACCATCCGTTTACTTTACTCTACTTAAAAGATATATCATTTCAACAATCCAACCCTTAGAAAATATGATTCAATAGGTTTTATATCTTATATTTGACACATTAAACAAAACCAAAATTTTAGCTATTTTGTTTTACCCATTTGACACTTCCAAGAGTTATAACGTAACTTCCCTAAAGGACAAGATCTTTCTTAGAAAATTGAAATCTTTGTAGAAAGATAACATTTTTTTATACCAAATACTAAAAAAATACCAAAAAATCTTATATGGAAAAATTGTTTTTATACCTGTTGTGGATCATTTGTCAAGACATCAACCAGATCGTCTGAATCAGATGTGCAAGCTGCCAAATGCAACGGTGTGATGCCGCCGGGCCCCGCAAGGTTTGGCGGAAAAACGTACTTTCTAGAAGTAGTTTGCGAATCAAGCATCGAATAATGTATGAGCAAATCAACCATATTCTTGCACCTTCTTTTAACAGCCCGATTTAAGAGATTAATCCCGGATAGCATCTCCAGTGATGACTCATCGTCTGTAACACCCGAGCTTTTATGAAGTAGAATTCCCAAAAGGGTTTTCACCAAAGCGACAAAATCTCGTTCGACTGAGAATACAAGCAGGAATTTGAATCGAGTGAGGCTATACGGGGAACTTCCTTCTTTTTTCTGGAATAGCCATCCGAGCTCATTCAAGAAGTGCAAGCTTTCTTTCATTGACTTTGTTTGACTGTCGGTAAATTCAGCTTCGAGATGCCTCAACTCTTGGCAAAGAGTAGCATCGGCTATTATAATAGGAAAGCTGGTACCTCTTAAACCGTTCTCTATCTGTTCACACAATTCAAAATTCAATAATTACCTTGTAATCTTGTATGCTTAAAGCAATGTTTTCAGGACCGGACCGGACCGGATGTCGAACCGGTCCACTGGTCGGGCCAGTCGGACCGGATATAAGAACCAAGTATTAAAAAAATTTAATCAAAATCCGGTTCAACTGCCCGCTTTTTCGGTCCAACCGGCCGGTTCGACTCAAAACGGATTCAAAAGGGTGAACCAGACCGACCAGACCCCTGGTTCCTGGTCCGACCGGCAGGTTCGGTCCAGTTTTCAAAACATTGGCTTAAAGTACAGGTCGTCAGGGAAACTTTAAAACCATTTGACCGGTCGGCTTGTTTGACCTAAAATAACCCAAATTGATAAATAGGTCGAAAGTGCCACCTCTAAAAGAAGTTATATACCTCGATGAAACATCGACCAAGTGTGCTAGGTGCAGAGACTTTAAAGCTGCGAGTGCTTATTTCCTCGTATGTAGATTCTAGATCGGCTGATTTTGTTGCTTCCTCCAGCGTACATCCATCAGCATGTGTGCAATAGATTCTGCAAAAATAACACGACACGGATATTTAATATCCCATCTCTTTATGAACAAAAGATATATATTTTATTTAATATTATAATATAAAGAGAAAGAAATACACACTTGGTGCCAGGTGTCCTTAGATTTCGGCCTCTAAGGATAAGAGATGTCTCCTTTCCAGCCACAACGGCCAACGGAGAGACAGATATCAACTGAGGCGAACTCCATGCTTTCAAAGATTTAAACAAGTAGACCTTCCCTGATATAATTTAACATACACAACACATGTCAAAACAAAATGACAATTAAAAGCTATAAATGAGAATTTAGACCCATTTTCGGGTAACACTTCATCTCTCAGGGGTCAAATGTGCAATTTTAAAATTGAGCTTTTAAAATTTGGTCGAAAGCTCTAACAAGTGTATTCAAATGCTTACAACCTCTTAGAACTGTTTTATAAAAACATACATCTATCTTAACAAGTTTTTTTAGAGTAAAGTACACAAATGGTCCCTGTGGTTTACCAAAATTTTAGATTTGGTCCCTAGCTTTCCAAAAGTACAAGGATAGTCCCTGAGGTTTGCACTTTGTAATGCATTTAGTCCCCGGCCAACAATCTAAAGGTTTTAGCATGTCCAAGTTAGGAACTAAATGCGTTACAAAGTGCAAACCACATGGACCATCCATGTAATTTTATAAAAAGCTGGAGCCTAAATGCGTGACACAAAAATCATTTGTGTACTTTTAAAAGCTAGGGACCAAATCCAAAATTTTGGTGAACCCTAGGGACCATCCGTGTACTTTACTCTTCTTTTATGTAAAAATATTGAATACATTAACTATTTGGAAAAAATATTGATTTCACATGTTATCCAACTCGTATGACCCTACAATGTCAATATTAATATCTGAAAATTTTAATTATTACACTAGTTATAGATGTGACAAAAATGACTAACCATCTTTATGTGATGCTATTTGCTTCTCAGTATGCGCTAAGAACCTTCCGGTTCCCCAAAAATTGTCACCAGAATCTTGCAAAAGAGAACTGATATACCGAACAAAGTCTCCTTCAAGCTGCAACAAGAAAGTACATCGTGAGTAGTCAGTAAACGTTATACGAAGAGAAAGATGATCGCTTCGATAGTTCACTCACTTGATCCCAAGACGACGATGGCATCGATAAGTAAATCGAAAGAACGACACAACCCGGTCTTATGTATCCTTCCATTTCAGACGGACTCTGAGAAAGCCAATTATAGACCTGAAAATCAAGAAATCAAAACCATGTTACTAAATATATAATTAATTAGTTTCATTTTGCTACAAACAAAAACAATAGAGTGAAATGCCCTTTTCGTCCCTGAGGTTTGGCCAGTTTTGTGGCTTTCGTCTAAAGGTTTGTTTTTCCGCATCTGGATCCAAAAGGTTTGAAATCTTGCCATTTTCAATCGGCTCGTTAACTCCATCCATCTTCCCTGTTAAGTCAGGGGTATTTCTGTCTTTTTTGTTAACTTAAAAGGCAATTCAGTCTTTTTCACTTTAAGTACAAAAACCGAATACCCCTGAGAAAGACCAAATTGCCCTTAAAGTTAACAAAAAAGACGGAAATACCCCTGACTTAACGGAGAAAGATGATTGGAGTTAACAAGCCATATAAAATGGCAAGATTTCAATCCTTTTGGATCCGGATGCGAAAAAACAAACCTTTGGACAAAAGTTGCAAAACTGGCCAAAACTCAAGGACGAAAACGGCATTTTCCTCAAAACAATAAGTTCACCTGTGAACGTAGCGAACCAGGCAAATGACTTGGATCCTTGTCAAACAGTTTAAACAATATACGTCCAGTGCGATCCTAAAAAATACCAAAATATATCTAATCACATAAACACACAAAAAATGGAAGAAAAAAAAATACTAAAACATATCAAATCATATCATATGAGTAACAACCTGAGGATCAGAATTCAAACTGGAAGGTGACTGATCGGATCCAGATGAAGACGTATATCCAGCGCGGTATGGTGAACTCTGAATGGAAATATTATCAGTGCCGCCATTCGGCCCAAAAAGCTCAAGAGACATGGCGGTGCCGCCGCCATGACCACCGCCGCTAGCTTTAACATTTGCGGTAACCTCACCGCTAGTCGACAGACTCTCAGGCTTCAATCTTCCCCTTGAAGATTTTGGTGGGAAAAACCTTTGCATGATAGGCGGCGAAGATGACGGTGAGTGTTCTTCAGTTGGATTACTACTATCGGATGAGAAATATTTCCGGCTCGATGCCAGTTTTGGCGGGCTATCGTTTTCAGGCGAAGAACTGAATAACTGTAACTGTAAGTTAACCGGTGTGTCGAGAACTTGACAATCGGAATCTTCACCGCGAGACTGAAAACTCGTACTACTTCGTTCTCCACCGGAAAGAACCTCAGCCACTGGTTTCAGAGCCATAGGTTTATCAGTCTCAACCCTGTGGTTTCCTTTTTGGGATAATGATTCGGTGCCGGAAAGAACACCAAGAAAGTCCATGGTTGATGAACCGGTTTTCCTGTTGACTTTTTGACTCTCGGAAGACGGTTTATCTTTGTTGACATTAGTTACGTTTCCGGGAACCGGTGGGATTGGCAAAGAGTTTATTTTGTTAATTATTTGCATTAGTTGGTCTTTGTTTGGTAACGGTGATGAACTCCTGGTTGTGTCTTCAGTGTTTCCTAATATTTAATAAACCATAAATATTATATTTGAGTCATTCGACGATCTGAAAGACATAAGATAAAAAAAAATAAATGGAGGGGGGAATTTTGGTAATAATACCTTGAGCACGAGCTAAAACGGTAAGTAAATTAACAATGTCCACATCTCCGTTGCTATTTTTATTTTCATTTCCGGAAAGTAATAAATGTGACGCAACATCTTCCGTTTGAGTTTTTCGCCTTCGCCTGTTGTGGCCCGCAAGCCTACGCCTACAGCTTCGTTTTCCCTCGTCAAACTCAGAGAGAGGATGAAACCTAAAAAATATATTGCATATAAATTTAGTTAAAACAATTATTAAAAATCTAATTGTAAATTACGCATTAAATTAACGAACCTGCTGCACTGTTGACAAAATCTTTGCATTTGTTTTCCAACCAAGGCGTTTCCAGCTTTACTATGAACCTCACAAACCTTGTGTCGGCGATGATAATCTTTAGCAGCCGACAGATCTTCCTTACAATTATCAACTTGACACATAGGATAATTCCCACCGCCGCCACCTGGCGATCCAGATCGGACCCGCTTACTAGGCCTCGTTACCGCCTCCTCACCGGAAACCAAACCACCACCAAGTTTCAACAAGAGTCGCGAATCTTCTTCCGCTTGATTAACATGAGTCTTCTTTGAAACATCGGGATTAACGGTATTAATAACAGACTGATGTTGTTGTTTTTCGTGTTCTCGAGAAATCTCCATCATATCCAAGGGTTTAGCGACAAGCCTTGAACTATCCCAATCCCAATTTTTTGGATTCCAACTGTTACGAAACTCGTCTAAATTCGGAATCAGCCGTTGAAAATACTGCTGGTGTTGCTGTTGCATACTGTTTGTGTCTTGAAACGGCAGGCTGCGTTTCTTCGCCATCGGATGCGCGTCGGGAAATCTTCCAGCCGCACCGATCGAGTTGTACATGTACAAAGGAGGAGCTAATTGAGTACCAACCTCTTCCATCTCTCCACCAAAATTATGTATCCAAATTCCTACAAAAAACAAACTTTTTTTCAGAATCACTTACTATATATAGAAATCAACATAACCCTATTCTGATCCAACAAAATCTTATCAATCGATTGATTCGATTCAAATCCCCCCTTTAATTTCACAAAATTAATCAAATCCACCAAAGTCAAATATTTTCCCCTCTTTTTTTCAAGATTTTCAAGGGTTTTCAACAATAATCCACAAACAAGGTAACAAACATATAAAGATAACAAAACTTAACAAAAAAGATTAAAAAAAAAATCAAACCTTTTTCTTAATCGCTTGCTAAAATAAAATTCAACAAGACCCTTTTCTGATCCAACAAAATCCCATCAACTGATTCAATTCCCCCCTTCTAATTTCACAAAATCAATCAAATCCACCAAAGTCAATAACTTTCCCCTCTCTTTTCCAAGATTTTCAAGGGTTTTCAACAAAAAAAAAACCATAAACAAGATAACTAGCATATAAAGGTAACAAAAATCCACCGAAGTCAATGATTTCCCCCTCTTTTTTCCAAGATTTTCAAGGGTTTTCAACAATAATCCATAAACTAACTAACCAACATATAAAGATAACAAAACTTAACAAGAAACACAAAACCAACAACATAAATAGCCAACAAAGTCAAAGATTTACCAACCTCTACGAGTTCATACCAGCCCAGATCAAAATTTTGAGTCAGGACTTTTCACAAACACTTGGTGGGTGGATCTAAAGAAGAAGTTGAAGAACAGCAGATAAGAGAATTGTAGATCTGAAACAAAGAGAGAATAGATCTGGTGATGATAAAGAAGATGGGAAAAGGGTGGTGGAGTCAATTGGAAGGTGTGATCGTACGAGTCGAATGGGGCTTGTTTTTATTTTTAGTTTATCTATTTGGTTGGGTTCCTTTTTTCATACGGACATGAAAGACTTCAGTAATAAAATTCCACCTTAGCTCTGTTTTCCAATTGTTTTACAGTGGAAAATGATGGTGGTTTTGGCCGTACAATACCCCACCCCACCCCACCCCACTCTCACCTTCTTGGAAAAACCCCACATTTCACCACCATCCAAATATATAGATATAAAATATATATCTCTATATCCAATTTAAATTTTTGATTTTTAAATAAGTTCTAAATTTTATCTATATACTCGGTTTTGTTTTAGTAAAAGATTAGATCTATAGAAATGTTTTTGAAGATTTTTAGAATATAATTTTGTTTTTGTTTTGATTTATTAAAAGTAACGATTTGGTATAAGAAGAATGAGAAGGATAATGAGAGGCATGTGAGCTAATAAGGTAATTGAGGTATCGGAGCTAATAGGTGAGTGAGATATCTATTGTTAAGACAGAGTATACGTGTTGTGTTGAAAACGAAAGATTTGACACGTGGATGTGGATCGAGGCTAGTGTTTCGGTGCAAAGTTATTGCGATGCATGTAAGGTGGATAACAGTTTTGCACAAGTGGCAACGTGTTAGCATGTCCACGATGAGAAAATAATCATGTGACGAATCGTTGACGTGATGATGATGAGTATTTGTATATGATATTGATAAAGAAAAAAAAGTTAATGTAATTGATCATGTGCACACACGATAGCCTCTGAAATGCAGACTGTCTTCCAATGAATGTTAGTAGTTCAAGTCTTGTGGTCATGGATCATATGGGGCGCACTACACTTTGTTGTTGGCAAAATGCAGTGGCAGGGGATGTCACCATTAGGTGGTGACATGCCCTTGGCACTTTCTCCATGTATGACTATTACTATCGTACACTCCAAAGCATGTTGTCACAGGGTTGTCTACATATGGTCTTGGTTTACACTATTGGTTAGCTAGCCAGTTTGCTTCGCCTATTGATATGAGTCATTAGTTTCGCTATGCCATGTACTCATCAGGGGAGTAAACACAACTCTCAAGTCTTAACTAGTGGTACGCCACAAGGGGAGGGGCCACGATTATGTCCTCGAGCCTAATTATCATATTGGAATGCGATGCTCCAAGCATGTATAAGTTAGGTTAGTAGGAGACGAGTGTCTTTGCCTTTGAGCATGTTGGAGATGTGTAGCTGGTGTGTTCCCCTTCAAATTGAAACTTGGTGGAATTTCGGTTTTGTCCCATATCCATATGTATGGAAAGACAAAACCTAGATACGTGAACCGAGTTAAAGATAATAAGATATACGTGATACATACTCCATTCAAAAAACTCCAATATTCAACTAATCTAAGAAGATAATTTGCGTTGTTAAAGATTTGTGTGAGTGTTTAGTAAAAAAAAAACGATATAGTATTGTCTGACCATTTTTATGCTTTGAGAATATCGTATATTATTTGTCTGTTGTTTAGTATATTTAATATTTGTTTATGAGTAGTTTATTTGTTAATTTTTTTTATTATTTATTGTATTCATTAATTTACTATTTATTTACCTCACTATATTTTTTCTATTCCTAAAATTTTGTAAATCCGGTGTTGTTTACTAGAGTATGAATGAGTTACAAAGAGCTTGACTGTTTTTTGTATACATATTTAATTAATTAATTAATGAAACCGTGTTTGAGTTTCTTTGAAAACAAGTTAAAGTATTGTTGGTGGATTTTTGGTTTTTTTTTTTAAATCCTTTTATGTTTACTTTTAGATAGTTTTGTTGAAAACAAGTATGTTGAGACTCTTGGTTATGCCATATAATTTATTATTTGACAAGAAAAAAACCCCATCTATACTATAATAAAATAAACCAACTTTTAGTCATATGTCATTCATTGAAGGTATCCTCAAATTTATATTTATTTAAATAAATAAATAATAAACTAATATTAAATCTTATCATACTTTAATTTAATATATTTTTAAAACAAATACCTCTCTTATCTACTTATCTTATATTAAATATATAAATAATAAATTAATATTAAATGTTATCCTAATTATTTAAAAACATAACACTTTTTTTTATTATTTGGTATACAAAATTATGTTTATTCAACTCGAGTAAAACACGAGGTTTTTAAGGATATAATATTTTTATTATTTGGTAGAATTTTCAACCCGACTATACACGGGTTTTTTTTTTAAAATACGACGTTTTTAGTATTTAATATACTCTAACTACTATAATAAAAGAAACCAACTTTTGGACACGTGGGTATCCTCAAATTTATATTTATCTAAATAAATAAATAATAAACTAATATTAAATCTTATCATACTTTAATAAAATATTATCATTAAATCTAAATTGTTAATTTAATATATTTTTAAAACAAATACCTCTCTTATCTACTTATTTTATATTAAATATATAAATTATAAATTAATATTAAATGTTATCCTAATTATCTAAAACATAACTTTTTTTTATTATTTGGTATACACAATTATGTTTATTCAACTCGAGTAAAACGCGAGGTTTTTAAGAATATAATTTTTTTTTTATTATTTGTTAGAATTTTCAACCCGACTATACACGGGTTTTTTTAAAGATACGACGTTTTTAGTATTTAATATACAAAATTATATTTATTTAGGATATAATTTTTTTTATTATTTGGTAGATTTTTCAACCCGACTATACACGGGTTTTTTAAAGATACGACGTTTTTAGTATTTATTATACAAAATTACATTTATTTAGGATATAATTTTTTTATTATTTTTTAGATTTTTCAACCCGGCTACACACGGGTTTTTTAAAGATACGACGTTTTTAGTATTTAATATACAAAAATACATTTATTTAATCTGTGTAATACACATGGTTTTTAAAGATATAACTTTTTATATATATATTCAACACGTGTAATATACGGGGTTTTTAAGGATGTAATTTTTTATTATTTGGTAGATTTATTCAACCCGATTATACACGGTTTTTTTTAAAGATACGACGTTTTTAGTATTTAGTATACAAAATTACATTTATTTAATCTGTGTAATACACATAGTTTTTAAAGATATAACTTTCTTATTATTTGATATATAAAATTACATTTATTTAACCCGTACAAGATACAAGGTTCATAAAGATATAAGTTTTTATTATTTAATATATAAAATTACATTTATTCAACTCGTGTAATACACGGGGTTCTAACCTAGTATATATATATATATATAATATAAGTATCTATAGAAAACCCTTATAATTGAGAAAACTTAGGGAAACTCTAACCTTCCGATTTTTTTTTTTTGAAAAAAAATATACATGTAATATACATGTTTTTAAGGGTTTTGGGCAAAAAAAAAAAAAGTGCCGAGTGGATATTAAAAAAGAACAAGTTTATGGGGTAACATATGTCAGATAAATGTAGCATATGTTACACCAAAACTAGTTTTTTTTTAAATATCCACACGGTGCTTTTTTGATTTTTTTTTTGCCCAAAACCCTTAAAAACATGTATATTACATGTGTAAAAAAATCGGGAAGTTAAAGTTTCCCGGGTTTTCTCACCACAACTATGTTTTCTATATATCATTCCCCTATATATATAGGGCATTTTGGTCCTTATAAATTGGAGTGAAAATAACATATGGTACCCCTTTTGTTTTTTAAAAATACAACAAAAAAATATAGTACAAAAAAATCTAGCACAAAAAATCTAGTACAAAAAAATATAGTACAAAAAATGTAGTAAAAAAAAATATAGCACAAAAAAATATAATACAAAAAATATAACACGAAAAAATTCAGCAAAAAATGTAGTACAAAAAAATCCAACACAAAAATTGAGAAAAAAAATTAAGACAAAAAAATTTAGCACAAAAATATAGTACAAAAAAAATGTTATACAACATAGAAATACAACACATTTTAGTGGGTTTTTTTTAGTCTTCATATTTTATATAGCAATATGGTACTCAAATTAAAGATAAAAAGACGCTCGATTTTACAGCGAAATTTTTATGAAAAAATAATGTCCTATAAAAAGTTATGAACATTTAAAAAACGATGGTGGAATATGCATGTGCCTTGCATGTGGAGAGAAAAAAAAACCATAAATAGGATTTTCGCAAGATACCCTTGCACTTTTCCTTTCTTCTACACTTTCATCTTAACCATTGATTTAAAAAATGAATGGTTAAGATTCATTCTCATCCTGCAAAATAAACTTTTTATTTGATCTTACCCCTATATAGGGTCAGGTTATTGTAAAAAAGACCAAAAGCGTGAGAAAGGTAAGAAAGAATCCCAGCCATTAGATCTAAATTAATTGAAAAGGGTAAACAAGTAATTTTATCATTAATTCAATTAATTCAAAACTTACCATAACCGCCACCTTAATTATAGGAACAAGATTTTTTAAAAAAAATCTCTAAAAAACACTACGAATAACACTACAACCATCATTCAGCAAATATATAACACCATTCAATAATTATATAACACCATTCAGTAAGTATATAACACCATTCAGTAAAGAATATAACACCATTCAGTAAAAGAATATAACACCATTCAGTAAAGAAATATAACACCATTCAGTAAAGAATATAACACCATTCAGTAAAGAATACAACACCATTCAGTAAAGAATACAACACCATTCAGTAAAAGAATATAACACCATTCAGTAAAGAATATAAGAATATAACACCATTCAGTAAAGAAAATAACACCATTCAGAAAATAAAATAACACCATTCAGAAAAGGAAATAACACCATTCAGAAAAGAAAAAAACACCATTAATGAAAAAAAAACACCTTTCAGAAAAGAAAATAACACCATTCAGTAAAGAACATAACACCTCTGTATCATCTTCTCCAGTTCCGGCACCGTTCGATGTAGAGAGAGAGATCGCACGACCACCACCACTGCCACTTCCGGCACCACCACCGCCGCACCACCACTGCCGATCCAGCACCACCACCGCCGCTGCCGCTGTCGTGTTTGATCTTCCGATTGATTGAATATGGAAGAAGAAGAAAGAGAGAGAGAGAGAAATTCTGAGCGTATGAAAGAGAGAGAACGAAATTGCAGGGATTTGATTTACAAAATGAAGATAAAAAGACACAATTGCCCCTATATATTTCAATTTAGTCCAAATTAACAAAAATATTTTACAATTTGGTCCCTATTGATCTCAACCATTAAATCAAAAGATCTAATGGCTGAGATTTTTTCTTACCTTTTTCACACTTTGGGTTTTTTTTACAGGATCCTCTACCCCCTATATATATATATATATATATATATTGAAAGTGTAAAATACAATATCTGTTAACGTACAATACGTACGAAATGAAATTATAACATGTGTGGTCAGGTTTTTACCTCATGCGTGATTTCTGATTTTATACATGTGTGATTATGTTTATGCGTGATTATGGTTTGTCAACATGCGTGATGGGTTTTTGAGTTTTATAACGCACGTAATTTCATCTCGTATGCATCGTACGTTAAGGAATATTGTACGTTAACCGACCCCTATATATATATATATATATTACTTTGATTTTAAATATATTTTCTTAGAATAATATTAAAAACGCAAACGAAGGCATGTACAAAAGTTGGATAGGTTAGCTTTAACTTTCATAAAAGTTTTAACAAGGTTTGCAATCAACTTTAAATAGTCTTACAAATTTGAGAAAAGGAAAGATACGAGCAAGAGATAAGTATAGTGTCATCACACAAACAAATATATATATATATATATATATATATATATATATATTTATTGGTATGGAGTGGATGATGTTAATGTGTCTCTTTCAATTTTCATAATCCTCCTATCAATAGTTGTTTTTCAATATACTTTATTTTATATGGTCTAGATCATCAACATACAACGTTGTCACTGATAAGGTTGTATCACATCCTCACTTCTAACTATATGATGGAGTGATCGTCTGTTCACGTCTCACGAAGATAGTGATCATTACTTTACGCCTCACTAAAAATGACCATAATTAGAGTACACTAGCATTTTTTTTTGAAAGTTAAACTTCATTAAAACAAAGAACGCTTGATCCCTAAGGCGAGGACCAAGACGAACCAAAAACTTACATCACGTCACAATTACATCAATCTTCCCAACTACACTTTGTATTTCTATTCCTATTGTTATACCACAAATAACCATAAGTTTTAACATCCGAAATGACCTCATCAATCTTTGTGTTCTTGTTATTGAAGATGGGATCATTACGAGCTTTCCATAACCATAAGTTTTAACATCCGAAATGACCTCATCAATCTTTGTGTTCTTGTTATTGAAGATGGGATCATTACGAGCTTTCCATAACCATAAGTTTTAACATCCGAAATGAGCTCATCAATCTTTGTGTTCTTGTTATTGAAGATGGGATCATTACGAGCTTTCCAAATTCTCCAACATCCGATAATTATCAAGCCGTGAACCATGTTCTTTGTTTTCGAGTTGAGCCGCAAATTCTTGTACATACTTGTAAGATCCTTCAAATCACAAACATATAAAACTGGAAATCTACACCATTTGGCGATTGCCTGCCAGAGAATAATCGAAAATAAACAACCTGTGAATAGATGCTCAGCCGTCTCTTCTCTGTCTTCGCAAAAGATGCACGCATTACTTCCCACTTGAATATTCCTCTTGATCAAAGCTTCTTTTGTCGGTAATCTTTCAAGTCTCGCTCGCTACATAAAGATGTTGCACTTCTTCGGGATCCATTGACACCAATCAAAAAGAGCCGCCGTGTTTGTTCCTTCGGTAGATGAAATCCAAGATTTGACATACGCCACTGAAAATTCAGAACCGGTATGTAACGCCCTGCTCCTTCGTACTTTCCATACTTAGAAAGTCTTGTTCGTACTTCTATTTTTGGAAGTCTTGTGTTCTTGTAATCGTTCTTTCTTTGTAATCGTTGTAAAATCCAAGACTTGGATCATAAATAAAACTCGTATTTTGTTAAATTCATGTTATACATACTTTATACATGCTCATACATTCAATTTCGTGAAACAATTGATGCTTATTCGTAATTCTTGGAAACTATGTGCTAAACTTGCAAATATGAGAAACTTATGCATAAAACGTGTTTTGATCGTAAACGATACTTAAATACGACCTTCATACGCCTAATTATATTTGTTTTATGTTCTCCATACTCCTTTTGTCCTTAAACTATGCTTTTATGGCGAAAATAGCCCTTAAAATACCCTAAAACCCTAATTTATAAACTCAAGGGACTAAAATGTCATCTCTAAAACTTGAAGTGCTGACCTGATGGTCTCTGGAACCCCACGAACTCCCCCTGGTCTCTCTCGCGCCCCGCCAGAGGATGTAATCCACAACCAACATGTTTCTTGTTACGGGATTGGCCATTTTAGTGTGTTAGTTGGTTGTTATTTTGTGTTTCTTGCATTAAAACTCAACCACCAACCAACCCCCTTCAAACCCTATAAAACCAAGGCCTTCTCCAAGCTAAAATCACTTTTCAAACTCTCCTAATCACGCTCAAATCACCAAAAACGCAGCTGAAACCTCAAGTTCGGACAGAAGCACTATCTTTCACTAAAGTGAGCATAACTCACTCGTTTCTTGTCCGATTTAGTCCATTCTTTTCCTATACACTTGGATTGACCTTAGCTTCGATTCCATGGGTATTTCCCAGCAAATAAGTCCCTGGAACTCCGGCAAAAAGGCTCCAAAGTTCACTATTCATTTCTGATTTCATCTAATCTTTACTAATACTTGTTCAACTTGAGTCCAACTCATCTCAAACCTATGTCCTTATGCTTATAACCACTTCTATGGTTAGTTAGGCTTAAAAACAAGGTTGAGACATTAAAAAATCAGAGGTTAAACCTCATATACATTCTGTTTTGATTAGGGTTTTTAACCCACAAGCAATATCTAAGTCCAAGACTTAATGTAGGTGTGATTATGGACTAACTTGGGTTGTCCAACATAAAATCCCCACATTGCTTGATGATTTCTTATAGAGTAGTTGTTTACATTCTTGTATTATTCATAGTTCATGACCCTCCTTGTATGTTTTTACATCAAGTGTAGTGGTGAACACTTAGAGGTACCTAAATGAAAGACTTCTCTTCCTACCTCCTACATGACTTCCATGAAACTTAGAGGTACCTAAATGAAGATTTAATCTTCTACCTCATGCTTGACTATTGGACATAAAAATACATATAATACTTATATATATATATGCTATTCAACATTTGAACTCTTGATGGTGAACTTGTGTTCATTCGTCAAAGTGTTAGAATAACATCATCTAAGACATAAGACTTGTTATGATTCTAATGAGTATAATACTCATGAAAACATTAACCCTTGAGGTTTCATAGTGTCAAAAACAAGTACCTTGTGTTAAAAGATGATTACTTTCGTATATATATGTTCTTGTGTTTTTAAAATTCCTAAATCCTTAATCTACCGTTAATCTCCAAAACTCATACACTTTGTTTCTTTGCGTAGAAGGACTCGGTGTCCCAACCTCCTAATCAACAACAACTCACTCGCGGATTCACAAGTAGAAGACTTGCAAAACCGAGAGTATACTCGCAAACCCCCTTTTTATGTTTACCACTTTTGGGGTGTAACATGTTAAATTATTAAAACGACACTTAAACTTATTCTTTATGCAAATGCACGAAAACAATCCTTATACATGTATGCTATGTTGTATGTTTGATGCTTATACTTGGGTGATTCTTATGAGTTACAATAGTCATTAGCTTATTATTAGCCTCCATTTGACATGTATAACGCTATAGGAGTAACGCACCACCCGTGAACGAGAGGTCATGTTGAATTATATCATTTTTTGCGTAAACAGAGGGTTGACTAGAAATATCGCATGCCTTGTATGATGCTCTTATATAAACTGGTTGCCATGTGGATTCGTTTTTAAACTTTTAAACTTATACTTATACTTATTCTTAAACTTGTATACTCGCCTTTGCTTTTGCATTGAATTGTATGTTAAACATGTTACAGGTTGATGATTGATGATGCTATGAAACGAACTAGCAATGATGCCTAGATACTCACTTAGACGTTTAGGTTTAAAGTGGTGTATCAATTTTGTTATGTTATGTTTAAACAATGTTGTTATTTGAGTTTCCTTGTATCGTTTTGACAATTTGATTATGAAATGAAATTGGTTGAATTAAATATTGTCGCAAATAGTGTTATGAAGTCTCTTACAATCTTGAACAAGTCCCACTCCGATGATTCCGCCATTGGTTTGGGTGTGACACGATACCGTGCCACGACCATGAATCTTTCTTAGAGGAAAGTTTCACCGCCGCGAGCAAACTAAAACAATCCGTCAATTCCATAGTTTCATCTAAAGATGTCGGATCATGTCTCCAACGCCACGCAAAACTACTAGCACCTCCGATCGCCAACATACGATCCGACACCTTACATTGTTTTTCGGCTTCTAGACGATAGATATTAGGAAAACGCACTTTCAATGGTTTATCACAAATCCATGGATCCAACCAGAACCCTATCGTATTTGTTGGTGCATAATGTCTATAGCCTATGTCTACAGTCTAGGTCATGTCGGTAGTTTGTAATAGGGCGAAATATGTCAAATATGTAATTTTATGTGTGTTAGAAGTCATTTCGCACGAAATAGCAATTGGCTATTTCGTACGAAATCAAAGTTGGCTATTTCGTACGAAATAGCATGTTGCTATTTTGTGCGAAATCAGTTGCCTATATATAGGCTGTCTTGGTTTCTTATTTGGTACGAAGTAGGTGACTGTGTAACGAAGTGCTGCCCAATTTTCACCGTGTAATCAAGTTGAATATCAATGAGAAACCTGTTTTAAGTATAATTCTCTGTTTCTACACCTTTCTATCATTGATTCTCAGTTGTTTGACTGTTTCCGCCTTTCAAACAGCTTAGTATTGACTCTTATTGGTCGCAAAACGATCCTACATGTGGTATCAGAGCTCAGGATGAGTCAATTCGTTTGAATCAGTGCTTAGAATTCTGTTTTTCTACTCATTCTTGGATTTCTGGACAAATTCACAGACAAAATGGATTGATCTCTTGATATAACGTGTAAAATGCAGTTTTAACAAATCCTTGAAAGAATCAGACCAAAATTCAGACTAAAACTGATAAAAATGGGCCAAAAACTTGATTTCGTTTGAACGAGCCATCATTTCATTTGAAAATTTGAGTTCGTTTCGCACGAAATGACTCATTTCGTTTGAAAAGGTCTTTCCGTTTGGCTATTTTGCACGAAAAGAAGTTTTTGTTGATTTCGTACGAAATGATTTTTCATTTCACATGAAAAGTTGATTTCGTTTGAAAAGATTGATTTCGTGTGAGAATCTGATTTCGCTTGAAACATATTTTCGCGTGAAAGTCCATTTCATTTGTGTGATTTCGTACGGAAGTTCATTTCGTGTGTAGAAGTGATTTCGTTTGAAATTGACTGTTTTCAAAACCTTAAAAAATTTTCGAAACTGCTTTCGTAAAATGGATAACCAAGAGTTTTACAACTTGTTTGCCGGTGGGGGAATGACAGCTGTACAATCTCCAGCTAGTATTGTGCAAAATGTGAACATGGAAAATGAACTGGGTACGATGCAGAAACCGCCGAAGTTGATGAATATTGATGAGTATGCTGGATGGTCTAATAGGTTTAAGACATGGGTGCAAGCTAATCATTTCGAATGCTGAATGAAAATCGAGTCAAAATATGTTCCTCCAAAGAATGGTTCGGGAATAGATAAATCTATCGGAAGTTTGACTCCAATTGAACAAGAAGATTTCAAGGCAGAAAAGAAAATGATGAGTATTCTACAGCAAGCTATCAAAGAGGATATCTTAGTTCTGCTACAACATCAGGGTAATTCACAGTCCATCTGGAATTCGTTGAAAGTAAAGTTTCTCGGAAGCGTGTCTATGATAAAAAGCAAAACTGCTTTGCTGAAGAAAGAGTTTGATATCTTTACTGGTATCAAGGGAGAGACAACAAAACAGTTGATTGAAAGATATTGCCATCTGGTTGTTGAAATGAAGAGGTTGAGCAATAATGGGTTGATAAGCTAGCGGATGCCTTGCCATACGATGAATGGGGAACTTATCTGTTGGTCTTGAAGAATAATTTGGAGTATGTGGGATTCAATCTTAGCTTATTTATCGAGAAAATCGAAGCACATGAGCTTGAGTTGACAAAGATTAGAAAAATGAAGTCTTCAAGTGTGCAACAAGATGTTTCATTGTATTACAAAGGAAGCACATCAGCAACATCGAATTTAAGTCCAAAAATACAGACTGCATTCAGTGCTGATTCTACATCAGGAGTTTCACCCGGCACATCAAGCAGCAATAATTCACCATTTGCAAGTTTTGAACCAAATCCTAAGGTTCAAAACTCACCAGATCAATCTTATACACAAAGTTCGTCAGGATCAAACAGTCAAAGTCAAGGTCCAGGAATTCTGTGCAACATAGCGGTGAACATAAAGAATGCTCAAGACTTTGCTGAATCATCAGCGAAACAGCACATAGCACTACTTGCTTCGGTGCTTGAATCTTATGAAAGTTTGGTTACAGGTAGAATTGGGAACCCTGATATGACAAAGGAAGATTATGATCAGATTGATCCAGAGGAGCTGGAGTTGATCGATATCAAGTGGGGAATGACAAGCTTAGTGAGAAGAGCTCAAAGATTTATGGAAATTACTGGTCGAAACAGTCTTTCAGGACCGGATAGCAAGCTTGGGTTTGATAAATCAAAAGTCACATGTTTCAAATGCAAAGAGAAGGGACATTTCAAACGTGAATGTCCAAACCGAGAAGTCAACAACCATTAAAATCCGTTCACCAATGACTATTACAGACAAGCAATCTATCACAAGACAAGTCAACAACCATTCACCCAAATACCTCAAATTGAAAACAAACCTGAAAAAGCTCTTCTAGTCAATTAGGATGATGAGAAGGTTGCAGAAGGTTTTAGTTGGGATAAGTATATCCCTGGTAGTGAGGGTATGGCCATGATGGCAGAGATTGTGGAAGAGCCGGAAATCGTTGTTGAAACAGAAGAAGTCAGTGAAGTCATGTCTGAAGAAAGTTTGGCAGAGCTGGAAGAAGCTATAGCAGAAGTTTATTACTATCAATCTGAACAGGAGATTATTGCTAGTTCTTTTAAATCAATAATGCCTCTTAACATGTTTGAATCTTTTGCAGGTTTCTTCAGTGAGCCAACTACCGGTCTTTGCCCACAATACGATGTTGAGAAAGCTCCTGTTGAAGAGATAATAGACGTTTCCAGAGAAATGAATGAAGAGACTCTAAAAGAGATTGCTGACAAAGCGTTGATGGGCAAGCTAAAAGAGGTAGAAACAGAATCTGTTGAAACAGAGTCTGTCAAAACAGAGTCGGTTGAAAATGTGTATGTCGAAAAGGAGTCAGTTCAAAAGGAGTCTGACAAGAAATCAGAAATTGAGGAGATCAAATCAGGAGAAGAGTCTGAGTCAGAGTCTGATGGGTTTGGTAAAACGGATGTTAAAATTGATAACGAAGAAAAGGTTTCTGAAAAGGTTGATTCAATTCATGAAATTTCATGCAAAAATTGTTCAAAATCCTGCATGGATTGTCTTGAAAAAGACAAACAATTTCAAGAATTGAAGAAATTTACTGATGAAGTAAAATATTATCTCAGTGAGATAAAAGAAGCATATGATACTTTGGCACGTTCAATCAAAATGATTAAGAAAGAAAGTTTTGAAAATGATAAAGCAACAAATTTGCTAAAATCTACTGTCATGGATAAACAGATGGAGATTAACATCCATATGGACACAATTGCTTCTTTGAAAAAAGAACTTGAGTTAATGAGAATTGAAACTGAGAGAGTTGATAAGAAACTGATGAGTTATGTTGCTTCATCATATGTGATTGATCAAATTGTTCCACAACAACCTGATGCGAAACCTGTCTTCAAAAGTGTTCCACCCCCAATGTGGAATCATTATACACAAAAATATCCAGATGGGGTGGAAACTGCTTTAAATCTCAAGTTGAGAACCGTTGAGAATGAATTACCAGATAATATCGATGTTACATTTTCTCCGTCCGACACTGACAACGAGTCACAGGTGATCAAAACCGTTGTTGACCAAGTGTTAGATGAAGAAAGTGATAACTCGGAGTTTGATACTGTGAAAACTCATTTTGAAAACTCCATTTCTGATTCTGAAGAAGATGGTAACTTCTTAGACAAATTTATACCAAAATCAGATAAAGTTGCGAATGATGATTCGATCATTGTGGTTTACACAATGACCGGAACTGACAAACTATATTCTGATTTTGAGTATCTAATTCAAAATGCCAGATTGGAAAATGTTGAGAAGGTGTTTAAACTTGTTGAGATTGACATTTCAGAGGTAAACAATAATGAGAAATCAAAACCAAAAAGGTCTTTTGTGAAACCACAACCAAACAACTCGGGAAAGAAAGAGTGGGTGGGCAATGGTGGTAATAACAAGAGAAATGGAAACAATTTAAAAAACAAAGGTGTTGGTTTTGAAAAGAAAATGGCTAAGAAGAATGTCAAGTTAAAAGAAAAGATGAGTAATGTTTTTGTTGCTGGTCCTAGTGTTGATGCTGAAAAGGATTATATCTTTAGTAAAAAAGCCATTGACGATTTCAATGCGGCTAAAAAGTTAAGAGAAGAGACCTACAAATCAACTTTTGTCGAGTATGACAAACGAATTTGTTACCGCTGCAATGAAATTGGTCACATGGCCAAGCAGTGTGTGAAAAAGATTGAAAAACCAGTTTTGCAAAAACCCAAACCTAAAACTCCAACTGATGTTAAGGGTAAAACACCAATGGTTTCCCCTGTTCGAATTTTAAAAAGAGGAGAATCTTTGAAGTCCGATGATAAGCCAAAATCAATTTTTGAGATTGGTGAATCTTCAAAATCTCCAAAGATTTCAAAGGTTTATCCGAAGACGAAAATTTTTAAAAACCAATCATGGGTGCCAAAATCAAAACAATCAGTTGAAGAGAAGAAGATTGAAAATGAGCTAAAATCTGAACCAAAAGTTTTTTCAAATGATGTTGAAAAACTGGAATTTGAACTGGACAAGTTGCTTGAGGAATTCCCACCAATTAAGAAGGGAGATTTAAAACCAAAATCTAAACCTGTTGTTCCAAACGTCATCTTTAACATTCCGAAAGTTGATGTGACTTGTGATATCATGTTTGGTAGTGTTCCAAAGGTAAATAAATCATGGGCTTCATTGTTTGAATGAATTTCTTTGATGTATGCAGGGGCTTCCGAGGTCGATAATCTCAAAGTGGATCATGGAAAGCGGAGCTTCAAGGCATATGACGGGAATTTTGGCTTTGCTCTATGATGTCAAATCTATCAACGGAGGATATGTTGGATTTGCAGGGAATCAGGGTGGCAGAATAGTTGGTGAAGGAACTCTGACAAATGGAGTCGTAACGTTTGACAAAGTGAACTATATCATCGAACTTGAAAACAATCTGTTGAGCATCTCGCAGATCTGTGACATGTCTTTTACAGTACACTTACTAAAAATGAGTGTTTAATCATAAAACCTGGTTTTAAAATTCCTGAGGACATGGTGTTGATGCGAGCTTCCCGGGAAAACGATTTGTATGTCCTGGATATGAGTGTCGCAACAACAACAGATCATAAGAAACAATGTTTTGTAACAAAAACAAAGGCAACAGAAAAAGAGTAAAAAATGTGGCATCGAAAGATGGGCCACATTCATGTCAGAAAAATGAATTTCCTTGTACACAATGATCTTGTTGAAGGTGTAAATCTTAAAAATTTTCATTTGAATGATGATTGTGTAGAGTGCAAGAAGGGAAAACAAACGAAGAAGACACACCCACAGAAGCTCTTAAACTCCATAAGAGTACCGCTTTAAAGGCTACACATGGATTTGTTCGGTCCAGTTAATGTGAAGAGCGTGAGTGGAGATTTGTATTGTCTGGTGGTCACCGACGACTTTACCAGATTTTCATGGGTGATTTGTATTGAAAGCAAAGATCAAACATTTGATTCTTTGATGGTTCTGTTAAAAAAGATGGAGACGCTGTACAAATTGCCGATCAGAAGAATAAGAAGTGATAATGGAACGGAGTTTAAGAACAATCGCATGCTCGAGTATTGCAATGAGAAAGGAATTCTTCATGAATTCAGTGCACCATATACTCCACAGCAAAATGGTGTAGCTAAACAAAAGAATCGCACCTTAATTGAAACAGCTCGAACTATGCTCGCCGATTCCAAGTTGCCAATATTTTTCTGGAGTGAAGCAGTTGCTGCAGCGTGTTATACACTGAATCGTGTCCTAACAGTGAAGAAATACAAGAAAACGTGTTTCGAACTTCTTCATCGTTACAAGCCAAATTTGAAGTTTTTAGAACCGTTTGGATCGCCTTGTACTTTTATTGATCCAGATGGTAAGTTTGGTGCTAAAAGTAATGAGGGTTTCTTTGTAGGTTATGCGAGTCCGCTGAAGAGGGTGTTCGTTCCATGCCTGGGAAAGATAATTCAAGTTCAGCATGTTGATTGTCAGAAGCATACAGCTCCACCTCAACTTCCCAGAAAAAGATTGTTGTTCGACTACGGCAAACTCTGGGAATCTTTCCAACTGCCGACTGAGCCAAGTGAAGAGGAACTAGCACTATTGTACCAATATCAGCAATCTATGTCACAAGAACAAGTGCCTAGACCGCTAGTAGTTTCTCAGCCCGTCGTGGGTGCAAACGATCACGAAGCCGGTCCAAGTGGAACAACACACGAAGCCCCAGAGGAACCAACTCCAACATTTGATAATTCCGACGACTCAGAATCGGAAGACGGTTCGATTTTTGACGAGGAACCAAATGTTGTATCTTCAAAAGCTGTTGATCACACCGGTGATCAAGAAATCACAAACTTGCAATCGGAAGTGAACGTGCCAGACAGTATCATGCCAAGAACTTTGTCTTATCATCCTTCAGAGCAAATTATTGGTGATCTTCAGGGTGGAGTAAAAACGCAGGATCAGATCAACAGAGCTCTTACATGTTTTTATACAACTGTCACTCCTTTACGAGTTGATTTCTCACTAAAATGTTTCATGTCGCAGGTTGAACCAAAAACTTATAAAGAAGCTTTAACTGAAGAAAGCTGGGTGAACGCTATGCAGGAAGAGCTGCAGCAGTTTGAGAAGCTAGGAGTATGGAGATTGGTAGATCTTCCTGAAAATCAGAAGCTGATAAAGACTAAGTGGGTCTTTAAGTGTAAAAGAGATGATAGAGGAGTGATTGTAAGAAATAAAGCACGATTGGTAGTACAGGGTTTCAGTCAGCAAGAAGGCATTGACTTTACGGAAGTGTATGCACCTGTTGCTAGACTCGAGGCGATAAGAATCTTCTTGGCATTCGCGTCCTGGAAAGGATTCAAAGTCTACCAATTAGATGTGAAATCTGCATTCCTTTATGTCAAAATCAAAGAAGAAGTGTACGTTGGACAACCGCTGGGGTTCACAGATCCAGTGCACAAAGACAAAGTCTATCTTCTTGACAAAGCGCTTTACGGATTACACCAGGCCCCGAGAGCCTGGTACGAGACGCTTTCCCAATATCTGCTGACCAACGGGTTCACCAGAGGGACGGTTGATAGCACTTTGTTTACAAAAGAGGTTGCAGGGCATCTATTGATCGTGCAGATTTACGTCGACGACATAATCTTTGGATCGACAAATGATGATTTGTGTAAAGAGTTTGAGAAAGCAATGAAAAGAAAGTTTGAAATGAGTTCAATGGGGGAGATGAAGTTCTTCCTAGGGCTACAGGTGGAGCAAATGCCCGAAGGAATCTTCATTCATCAAACCAAATACGTGAACGATGTTTTGGAAAAGTTCAACATGTCTTAATCTACTCCAACATCAACCCCCTGGCTCAAAATCATGGAATCTGTCCAGATGAAGGTGGAGAGAAAGTGGACGAGACGTATTATCGGTCGATAATTGGATCTTTGATGTATCTGACTGCTTCTCGCCCTGACATCATGTATCCGACTTGCTTATGCGCCCGATATCAGTCCAGCCCTAGACAGTCACACCTGTCGATCGTGAAAAGAATATTACGGTATTTGAAAGGCTGCCCAAGCACTGGCTTGTGGTATCCTAAGTCTGGTGACTTCTCTCTTTCTGGTTTTGCTGATTCTGATTTTGGAAGCTGCAAGCAAAATGCGAAGTCCACCACTGCAGGCTGTCAGTTCTTTGGAACTCGACTAGTCACCTGGCAGTGCAAGAAACAAACCTCAGTCGCTCTCTCTACATGCGAGGCTGAATACGTTTCGGCCTCCAGCTGTTGCTCTCAGATCCTGTGGATCCAGCAGCAGATGAGGGACTTTGGTTTGCAGTTCTTGTATACACCCATTTATGTGGACAATGAGGCTGCGATAAACATAACTAAAAACCCGGTTCACCATTCTAAAACAAAGCATATTGAAATTCGGCATCATTTCATCCATGATTGCTATGAGAAGAAATTGATTCGAATTGAACACATACACACCGATGATCAGAAAGCTGATTTTTACACAAAACCTTTTGATAAAAAGAGATTTAACTATCTTTTGAAATTAAATGGGTTGAAAATTTTGTTTTCTAGGAGGGTTGTTGAATGTGAAGCCGAGGAGGACGGCGATCTGAAGTGATCTACGTCATGTTGTCAAGTTTTTGTACAGTTTATTTTCTGCTTTTGATACAACCAAAAACACAAAAATATGTTTTTGTTTTTAGGGGGAGAAAGTTTGCAGATAATCCAAAAACTTGATAAAATGTCAAAATCCAAAAACATTGAAAAACTGAAAATGAGTTTGTGTAAAAAGGGGAAATGATAGTACATCAGCTAGACAGTTGCAGTACGCTAAAGAAATGTAAAGTTTAAATGTGTTAAGCAGTCTTGCAGATGATGTGCCGATAGGTTTTTACACATTTAGTAGGTTTGTTTGGGATATAAACCTAAATTTCTTGCTTTTACGTGTGGAACATCTCTCAGATATATAGGTAACCCCTGAAATCTTGTTTGAAAGATCCCTCTTTCTGAGATACTAGGTATTTATACTTAGTGATATCTGGGGTATTATCCCGAGACTTCTGATTTTGCGGAAGCAATGGCCTAGTCCCCGGAGAATACTTTAAGCTGCTTGAAATATAAGCCCCCCTCATCATAAAAAATGATGAAACATTGAAAAATGCTAATCATGTGCTGTTGTAAAAGAAGATCCCCAAAGGGGACCCACCTAAAGTCGAACCGTCATCTCTCTGATTTTGCGGAAGCAATAGCCTGAGCTCTCACGGTCTCACATTTAACCCGTTATAGATATCATCTAGGTATATTCATCTGTAAGACTGAATATTGGGATCTGGATACGGGAGTATATTCTGAGGTGGTATACGCGTATAAGTTAAGTCTTAAAACACTAATTCATATCCTGAACAGATTGAAATTGTGTGAGAATTTAAAGTGGACCAGTATATCGGCAATCACTGTGAATTGTTTAATACTGTGTATGTAATCAAAGCTTAACGGTGCTTGTAGCTTATCAGCAGCTGATATGATCCCCTAACACGCTCACCAAAAATATGTGTGTATAGTTTGTTGCTTATCAAAAATCCAAAAAGATTGTCTGTTTGGTTAGCATTTTATAAAATCCAAAAAGATTTGTTTTTCATCTTATTTTCGACAACGGACGTTGGGGATCTGATGATCAAAGTCTCAAAGTGCTGAACAAGTCTGGATCATGAGGGTTGGATAAGCAGATAATTGTGAAAATGTGTTGGAAATTGCTTGAAAGTTTGAAAGTTCATTAATTTGAACTTAAATCTGTTTCAAAAGTCAGCAAACTTCATAATTTGGTCAGCCAGGGTCATTAACTTGGACTTGGCAGGCTAAACAGTTGATCAGGGTCATTAACTTGGACTTGGTTAACTGGGTGTGTTGGTAAAAAATCAAAAAGTTAAAAAGTTGAAAACTTTTAAAAATTGTGTTTTCAAACGAAATGACTATTTCGTACGAAATAGCCATTCCGCTTGAAACATTGATTTCGTTTGAACATTGATTTCGCTTGAAATTGCCTCAGTGCCTATTTCGCACGAAATAGGCAAGTCTATAAATAGGTGGCCGTATTTCGCTTGAAGGCATCTGTTCTGTCATTTCGTTCCAAAACTCTGTCAAAGTTATTTTTAGACGAAATCACCATATACATCGTTTCTAGCTGAGATCTTGCCTGATTGTTGTTTGTAATCAAGATTTAAGTAGGTTTGCTCTACTTAGATCATGGGAAAGGTGAGAGTTCATGTTAATTTGAACCGAAACGACTGGTCGGCGATGAACAGGACTTAAAACTTAGATCTAGGGTTTATTTATGCACTAAAATGAACGATAATCATATCTATGTGTTCTGAATATGTTGTAGATCTGTCTTAGGGTTTCAATTTGTACTAGATCTGTTGATTTCGTATGAACGACGTTGAATAGGTTCTTTGAACTCAGATCTAGGATGTATTTGTGGGTAAAACTGAGAATAAAACATACCCATGTGCTCGGAATTCATCATAGAACATACCCAGAAAATCAATTTCATCATCTGTTCATGTTTTGTTCAACTGTAATGTTTGCCATCTTCAAACGAAATGACGAGGTATTTCGTACTAAATAGCCTATTTCGTTTGAAGTTGATTTCGTATGAAATCCGGCTATTCCGTTTGAAATGTTATTCCGCATGAAACAATTATTTTGTTTAAACTGTTGTTTTCGTTTGTAATGGTATTTCGCTTCAAACTGTTCATTTCGTTTGAAAATGTGATTTCGCATGAAAGGTCATTTCACTTGAAATGACATTTCGTTTGAATGAACTGTTTGTGTTGTAAATTTTCAAAATGTTTAACTTTCCGTTTATGTTGTTCTTACAGGCTTCTAATGTGCAGTTCGATCCATTGCACAACATCTGTTGTGTATATGATGAGAAGATTCCAAAGATGGCAGAATTCAAGAGTATTCTGGAATTCATGAAGAGATTACCTATACAGAAAGCTTTGACGAATCAACATCTTGTTTTTCTGTCTCACATTGAACGTTTTTGGGAGAATGCAACGTATGACAAAGAAAGCAAAATGATAAATTCAATTGTGAGCTTGAATGATCAAGATAAACCAATAATCATTACAGAACAACTGGTTCGAGAGGTGTTAGATTTTCCTGACGATGAAAACTCTCCAACAAAATTTCCAGAAAGGATGGTGAAGGGTTGTATGCTAATGATGGGGTACAGTGGACCATTGAATAAGGCCAACTACTTGAAAGCATGTTTTTCCAAGCCTTACAAGTTTCTTATACATTCAGTGTTGCATGCTCTTAGTCATCGAAAAGGAGGTTATGATGTGATGCGGGATTATCAAATGTGCATGGTGACAGCACTTGTGTTAAACAAGAAGTATAACTTTTCAAAGATTGTGTTTCACTACATGGTAGAGAATATTACTTCAAAGAGCAAAACATGGATCTATCCTAGATTTATACAAATGATACTGGATCATGCTTATCCAGATCTTGAAAAAGATGAAAATGATAATTTGTTGGTTTTATACCAAATGAATAATGAAATGCTGAAAGTACTGGCTAGATATCATCCAAACCATCCAGAGCCAAAGACAAAAGCAGAATTCTTTGGGTTTATCAAAGACAAAAATTACCAAGATCCAGATCCGGTTGATCATCAAAAGTGGAGGAATGACAAAGAAATGAAAGAAGCAAGTTATGCAGAGGAGTTGAAAATACTTGCAAACTTCAAAGAAACTCGAAACGAGTGGTTCTTGAAAGAGGATGATAAATTCAGTGACTGGAAATGAAGAAACCATTCTGCAGATAAAGAAACCCAGGGTGATCAAGAATATACCACTGCCAAAGATGGAACAAGATTTCCATAAAGGGTTTGTGTGTTGGGTGTACAGTTACTTGTCGACTGAAGCGGTAATCACATACATGGTGGAAAATGAAGTTAGATATATCCACTTGTATGATCCAATGTGGATTATCAACTGCTCAGCAAAAGATATTGAATGTTTATTTGTAAACAAAATCTGCTACAAAGCTGAAGACAAAGAGCAGGCGATGCAGTTTCAGAAAGTTGTAGCTATTTGTTTCCAGAAAGGAATTAATGTTGAGAATAAATGGTCAACTAAGTGGAGAGAGATTGAGAAAGAGGAAGCGCTGAAAGCTGAGAAAGAAAGAAAGAAACTTGAAGAGAAAAGAGGTAAATGGATGAGGTTACAAGCTGAATAAAAGTTACAAGCTGCTAAAGAGAACGAGAAGCTGAAAAATGCATTGAGAAGAAAGCCTAAGCCAAGGGAAGAAAAGTTTAAGTCACTGTGAAGAAAGTGCTGAAGACCTGACTGAAGACTCCGGCAATATCCAAGGGGGAGTTTGTTGGTGCATAATGTCTATAACCTATGTCTACAGTCTAGGTCATATCGGTAGTTTGTAATAGGGCGAAATATGTCAAATATGTAATTTTATGTGTGTTAGAAGTCATTTCGCACGAAATAGCAATTGGCTATTTCGTACGAAATCAAAGTTGGCTATTTCGTACGAAATAGCAACATCGTGCGAAATCAGTTGCCTATATATAGGCTGTCTTGGTTTCTCATTTGGTACGAAATAGGTGACTGTGTAACGAAGTGCTGCCCAATTTTCATCGTGTAATCAAGTTGAATATCAATGAGAAACCTGTTTTAAGTATAATTCTCTGTTTCTACACCTTTCTATCACTGATTCTCAGTTGTTTGACTGTTTCCGCCTTTCAAACAGCTTAGTATTGACTATGAACGACTCATATTGGTCGCAAAACGATCCTACATTATTTCCTTCTCCCAAATAGGCTCGGATAAGCGAATTAAAACCAATATTAGCTACCTTTGTAAGACCACCCAACTTGACAATATTCAACCATGCCCCTTTGAATCTTCTTTGGCAAGGATAAATATCCCACGAACGAGCTGTCAAGTGGATCGAGTCAATGACTTTCTTCCATAAAACCTCACCTTCACACCTATATCGCCAAAGCCATTTTAACAATAAACTTTGGTTCGAAATTTCCAGCCGATTTACTCCCAAGCCCCCTTTATCTATCGGAATGGTCACCTTGTCCCAACACAACCAGTGTAGATTTTTTATCGCATCAACATTTCCCCACAAGAACTTCTTCATAAGAGCTTCTAAATCTAAAATACCTTTTTTTGGGGCTTTATATAAGGCGAAGTAATAACAAGGTAAGCTCTCAAGAACCGACCTGATAAGAGTTAATCTTCCGCCAATAGAAAGAACATGAGATTTCCACCTGGATAACCGAGCCTGAAATATCTCTTTTACCGGCTGCCAATTTGAAATTCTATTCATGTTTGCGCCCACTTTAATCCCAGATACACAAATGGAGTGCAACCCGCCTTACACCCTAAACTTTCGGCCATCATGTTAATGTCCTCTGAGTTTACCCCAAAACCATAAAGAATCGACTTATTAATATTAATTCTAAGACTCGAACAAAGAAAGAAAATTCTCAAGATTCGTTTCAAATTATTAAAATTAATAGTCGACCAATCTCCCAAAATCATCACATCGTCTGCATAAAGGAGATGATTTACCTCAAGACCACCGTTTTGAAGGTGAATACCATTAAACGCACCAATCTCTTTCGCTTTTCTGAAAATACTAGAGAAAGCCTCTATAACAATAATGAACAGGAAAGGCGATAACGGGGCACCTTGACGAATACCTTTCTTGCAATCAAACTCAAAAGTTGGCGCGCCATTTACGAGAACCGACGCCCTGTTTGATCGAAGAATGCCCTCCACCCATAAACACCAACGATTTGGAAATCCCAATTGTCGCAAAACATCAAGAAGAAAGCCCCAGTGAACATTATCATACGCCTTCTGGAAATCTCTTTTAAAAATGAACATCTCCTTCTTCATATGTTTTGCCCAAGCAATAATTTCATTGATTATCATCGGACCATCTAAAATAAATCGTCCACTCAAAAAAGCGGATTGCGTTTCTGAAATAATACTTCCCATTACCTTTCTCATTCTGTTCGCAAGCAACTTAGAGATAACCTTACTTATTACACCAATAAGTGTTATGGGACGATAATCACCTAACCTGGAAGGAGCCGAAGATTTCGGTATCAGTGTAATGAAAGCAGAACCCACTCCACAATTTATGGTACCCGTCTCAAAGAAATCGTTCACAATAATCATGAAGTCAGCCGCTAAAATGTTCCAGAATTTTTTAATGAATTTAACATTAAAACCATCTGGACCCGGTTTCCTTGTCACTCCCACACCCAAACACTGCTTCCTTGACTTCATATTCAGAAAACGGGGCTATCAAGAAATCTGCATCACGTTGAGACCTTCTTTTAAGGTTATGACATCTTAATTTTGGTCTCATCACCATATCCTCCACATATTTGTTTTTGAAAAAAACGATACACTTCTTTTTTTACCTTAGAAGGTTTCGTTTCCCAAATCCCATTAATCGTCAACCCCGGGATGGTATTCGATGCCTTCCTTTTATTGATCAACCCATGGAAGTATTTCGTATTATCGTCTCCGTCTGCAGCCCATTTACATCTTGATTTTTGTTGAATGTCTTTATTCTTAAGATCCTCAAGTTCCTTTGCACGCCTGCGCGCCTCTTCCCATATCCAACTTTCTTCTTCTGTTAAGTCCCTCTCATATCTAGTCGTGTCTAGAGCATCCATATCGTCTTTAAGAATCATGCTTTCTTCCAATTCTTTATTTTTTGTTGTTCTCTTCCAATCATTTATGCGGCTACGAAAGAATTTAAACTTTTGAACCATCTTTAGATCTGGTAGCCCATAACCTTGAAAGTCGTTATTTTCCTTCATAATAACTTCCTCAAAATCGTCCCTGTCTAACCATGAATTAAAAAAAACGGAAGGGTTTTGGGCCAAAATTAGAAAAAAAACGTCTTGAGCACCACCGAACAATGATCTGGAAGACCCTTTGGAAGTACTCTATATTCAGCCGCCGACCATCTGCAAAAAAACTCCCAACAAACTAAAAATTTGTCAATCTGACTTAGTTTATTACCTACAGAGAATGTGAACTTCCTCCCTCTAAGTAACAACTCTTGCAAACCCGCATCTTCAATAAATTCATTAAAATCCCTAGAAGCAGCTGAGTTGAACACAGAATTCCTTCGCTCGTGCTCGTTCGGAACCTAATTAAAATCCCCTCCCACAATCCACAAACCATTACTACCTCTTATGACATTAACCAATTGCTACCATAAATCCGTTTATCCACATCACCCTGTGGTGCATACACATTAATAATATTTATGGCCTCCCCACTACCCTTAATACAACCGGAGCACAACAGAAAATTCATGTTGCTAATTATCGGGTGTAACTCGAAAATAGAAGTGTCCCACATCTTTATCAAACCACCAGATCTCCCAGTAGGATCTACAACAGCATATTCAAAACAACCTCTACCCCAAAAACCCTCAAGCTATTTAACACTAACATTTTGTAACACCTCTCATTAAAATTACTATTTCTTATTTATTATGTCCAATAGGAAATCCTAATTGAGACCCTCAAATAATATTGCATGACCCCTAAAATTTTCAGAACAATCGAAACTAGGATCAGGACCCCTAAAACTCAGGGGGGGGGGGGGTATTCCCTAATTGTCATTATCTTCACAGTTCGTTGTCAAAATCGAATTTTAGCGAAACGTCGACTCACCCAGGCTACAATTACACGAGGCTACCCTATGCTAGGAGGGGTGCCCTCGCGCCGTGCGACATGCCCTCGCGCCACGCGAGGGAGCCGTTTTTCCAGTATAAATAGTGGAGTTTGGCACTTGAATTTTGGCATTGGTTCGACGTAAAAACTCGTTTCTTACATTGAGATATCGTCTGTTTACTTCAAAACACACACACAGCACAAAATTCTGCCGCGATAACAGGGTAATAACTCGATCACCGCTACGATTCAATGTCCGATCGATAAAAACCAATCCGATGGATGTTTAAGTGCTGCCCGTAATTGGGCTATACTTTGTCATTCGTCGTGAGGGTTTTGATCTTGTGAGTAGTCGTAAAAGTTGTATTAAGTTACTGACCTAGTTTTCGTGTGCATTGTTATTTAAATTAGGTTAACTAGGCAAATATCAGTAGGCTAAACGCTGCCCGTTTAAATCTGCAATGTGAGTCATTCTCTTTTTATCAACTTGCTCTACAAAACCCTAAATTATTTCAAAGTTATAATTACAGGGATTAAGTCTTTGTAGTCTTCAATTACTGCCGGTATGTGGGGTTTTGTATACATTACTTGATACCTGTCACCATTGGACAACGGGTTAGCCAATGGGTGATCTGAACATAGTCACAGATACTGTCGAGTGACAAATACCGATTTGGGGTAATTGGTTTATAGAAACAATGTAATCACCCTTAATACTGTATATTATAACAATGTGTCGTTTTGTACAACTTGAGTGACTCGCCAGTATTTCCCTGCTGTATATTATAACAATGCCAGCTGACGGGGATGGTGTGACTGTGTGGTTGTGGTTGTATATTAACAAAATAATAATAATAGTAATAAAAATATAATCCTGTAAAATAACTTAAAAATAAAGCTCTTGTAAGATAACGGGTGTGTAATGATGCATATTAATATATAAAACATGGGAGTCGCAAAGTCCACAATTTTGGCTATACGTGTTGACATGATTACGTGCAATTATTTTATTGTGTGATTGTTATTTATTTTGTGGAAATAACTTATATATATTAATTACCAGATGGAACACGCTGGTAATGAACCAGTTAACGAGGTTAACCAATCCGCGCAAAACCATGAAGATCAATTTCTGAATAGACAAGATATAGAAAACATCGTTGCTCAAGGAATAGCCAATGCTATTCTAGCAATTCTTGCTGCTGCACGAAATCCAGTTGAACCTCAACCAATTATTCCTAGCAAACGTACTCATGAAGACAACTTCAGTAATAGCATAAATGGAGGCGGCAACATTAATAATAATGATAATGATGGGATGCAAGCCCCATTCCTTAAAAGAATGAAAGCTGCAACGCCTGGTTGCACTTACAAGGAATTTCTTACCTGTAAACCTGTCGAGTTCGCAGGCAATGAAGGGGCGACTGCTGCGCTACGTTGGTTGGAGAAAACCGAGGCAGTAATTAAAATAAGTAAATGTGCCGAGGAGGATAAAGTCATGTATGCTTCTCACCTTTTCAAGGAAGAAGCATTAGAATGGTGGAATACGGTGTTGCAAGCCAAGGGAAGCAACCTGGCTTATGCCATGAGTTGGGAAGAATTTAAGCGTCTGGTGGAAAGAAAATTCTGCCCAGAATATGAAAAAGAACAAATGGCGAATAAATTCCTGAGTCACCGAATGGTGGATGTTGATTACCGAGGGTATACTTCGAATTTCTTCGAATATGCTCGAATTGTGCCTACTCTGGCTTCGCCAGACCGGTAGTTATTTCTCGCTACATTTGGGGTTTAATTAGCGAGATTCGTGATATTGTCAAAGCTGCGAGACCCCGCACAATTGATGATGCGGTGGAATTGGCCAACACTCTGACTGACGGACGGGTGCGTACGTGAGAAGAAAACAGAAAGAAGGAAGTGGCCCAAAAGATTACCCAAGGATTTCGTATGGGTAATAATAGCAACTTCAAGAGAAAGGGAACTGGATCATCTTCCACTCCGCCGTTCTGTAGGAACTGTAAAAAGAAACATTTTGGAAAATGTAATGAACCCTGCAACTTCTGCAAAGCTATAGGACACCGTGAAGAAGATTGCAGAAAGAAAACAAAGATCTGCTACAACTGTGGAGAAGCTGGGCATTTCCAACCAGAATGCCCTAAATTGGTCAAACCAGCAGATAACAAGGCCAAACCTGCTGAAGGGACTAACAAGAAGAAAGCAAGAGCCTTCCAATTGACCATGCAGGAAGCCGAACTGATTCCTGACGTAATAGCTGGTACGTTCCTAGTTCACAACGTTTATGCGAAAGTATTATTCGACTCTGGTGCAAACCAAAGTTTTATAAATACTTCATTCTGCCAAGCTCTTAAGCTACCTTTAACGAAACTTAGGCAAGTTTTTACAATAGAAATGGCAGACGGGAATTCTGTTAACATAGATACGGTTTTGCAAAACGAAAAAATAGAACTTTCAGGTCGTAAATTTTCTGCAAACCTATTACCCATGAATTTAGTTGGATTCGATGTCGTGTTAAGAATTCCATAGAAATTCGTGCACCCACAGGAGAAGTAATTATGATTACGGGGGATAAGCCGCGTAAACCAATGAAGTTCATTTCAGTAATGAAAGTTGCTGGTTATGAACGAAAGCAAGGAATAGTATATATGATTTCAGTAATCATTAGCACTAAGGGTAAGGAGCTTAAGGAAATACCTGTAGTATCAGAATACTCGGATGTATTCCCATAAGAACTACCAGGATTACCGCCGGATAGGGAAGTAGAATTTAGAATTCATTTAATTCCAGGAACTACACCAATAGCTAAGGCACCCTACCGATTAGCACCCACTGAAAGGTTAGAACTGAAAAAGCAATTAGATGAATTGCTCAGTAAAGGATTCATACAACCTAGTTCATCCCCTTGGGGAGCACCAGTGTTGTTCGTAAAGAAGAAAGATGGTTCGATGCGAATGTGTATCGATTATAGGGAATTGAATAAGTTTACAATCAAGAATCGATACCCATTACCTAGGATTGTTGATCTTTTTGATCAACTTCAGGGGGCTAGATACTTTTCTAAGATAGATTTACGCTCCGGATATCATCAGTTAAAAGTACAAGAAGAAGACATACCTAAAACAGCTTTCAGAACTAGGTATGGTCACTACGAGTTTACAGTTATGCCGTTTGGACTAACAAATGCTCCGCCAGCTTTTATGGACATGGTGAATAAAATCTGTAAACCGTACTTGGAAAAATTTGTAATTGTCTTCATTGACGATATACTTATTTATTCCAAAAGTCAGGATGAGCATTGTCAGCACCTGCATGCACTCTTAACTTTGTTGAAAGGAAAAGCTTTACGCCAAATTCTCGAAGTGTGAATTTTGGCTACAAGAGGTGCAATTTTTAGGTCACATGGTGAATCACGAAGGTATTCACGTAGATCCCTCCAAGATAGAAGCGATCACCAAATGGAAGGTCCCGCAATCAGCTACGGAAGTTAGAAGTTTTCTAGGATTAGCTGGATACTATAGGCGCTTTATTAAGGATTTCTCTAAGATAGCTATGCCATTAACTAAGCTAACCTGTAAAATGGTTAAGTTTGAATGGGGACCTAGGTAAGAAGAGGCTTTTAGGATTCTAAAACAAAGGTTAACCAACACCCTAATTCTTGCCTTACCAGAAGGGACAGAAGATTTTGAGGTTTACTGTGATGCTTCTAAGCTAGGATTAGGATGTGTGCTAATGCAACGCAAGAAGGTAATTGCGTACGCTTCAAGGCAATTAAAGAAGCACGAGGAAAACTATACGACACATGACTTAGAATTAGGGCCGATAATTTTTGCCCTTAAGATTTGGAGACATTATCTGTATGGAAGTAAGTTTACAATTTATACAGATCATAAAAGCTTAAAGTACATATTTGGGCTAAAAGAATTAAACACGAGACAAAGGAGATGGATGGAAATTCTAAGTGACTACGACTGTGATATTCAATATCACGAAGGAAAAGCAAACGTAGTTGCAGACGCCTTAAGTCGTAAGTATCACGAAAAGCAAAAGCGAGTTCGTGCTCTTAGATTAAGTTTACAATTAGACTTAATGGAACAACTGAAAAATGTTCAAGCCACAGCAATCAAGGATGATGCTGAAGGAATGAAAGGACGAAAAAAGGAATTAGAGTAAGGAGCTGATGGAATTTGGAGATTCCACAAAAGAAGGATTTGGGTACCTAAGCAAGGAGATTTAAGAAATAAGATTTTAGAGGAAGCCCATAAATCTAGGTATACCATGCATCCTGGAAATAATAAGATGTTCCAAGATTTAAGGAATAATTTCTGGTGAATAGGAATGAAAAAGGACATAGCTAGATATGTATCTAAGTGTCTAACTTGTTCACAAGTTAAGGCAGAACACTAGAAACCTTCAGGATTACTCCAACAATTAGAAATGCCTGTATGGAAATGGGAACTCATAACAATGGATTTTGTTACTAAGTTGCCCAAAACCAGAAAAGGTAATGATGCGATTTGGGTAATTGTGGATCGATTAACCAAATCAGCTCACTTTCTACCCATGAAGGAAACCTTTAGCATGGAAAGGTTGGCAAAATTGTATGTAGATGAAGTAGTATCCTTACATGGAGTCCCACTCTCTATCGTATCGGATAGAGATAGTCATTTCACTTCACATTTCTGGATAAGTTTCCAAGAAGCCATGGGGACGCGATTAAATTTAAGTACTGCATACCATCCTCAAACAGATGGACAAAGTGAAAGGACAATCTAAACCCTGAAAGACATGCTCAGGGCATGTGTAATAGATTTTGGTGGAAACTGGGATGACCACCTCCCCTTAATTGAATTCTCCTATAATAATAGTTATCATGCAAGCATTGAAGCTGCCCCATTCGAAGCATTGTATGGACGAAAGTGCAGAACTCCAGTTTGTTGGGCAAAAATAGGAGAGAGTCAACTATCAGGTCCCAAAATCGTACAAGAAACCACTGACAAGATGACTCAAATCAAGGAAAGACTGAAAATGACTCGAGATCGCCAGAAGAGTTATGCAGACAATCGACGTAAGCCATTGGAATTTCAAGTTGGAAATAAGGTACTCTTAAAAGTTTCTCCTTGGAAAGGAGTAGTTCGGTTCGGAAATAAAGGAAAGCTAAGTCCAAGGTACGTAGGACCATTCCCAGTAATCCAGCGTATAGGACCAGTTGCTTATTGTTTACAACTACTAGAAGAACTGGCTGGAGTACATGACGTCTTTCATGTATCCAACCTCAAGAAATGTCTATCTAACGAATCCCTGGTAGTACCTCTTCAAGATATAGAGGTAAATGAAAAGTTAAAATTTGTTGAGAAGCCACTGCAGATAGAAGACAGAAATGTCAAGTTTCTCAAGCACAAGCGACTAGTGTTAGTCAAAGTCAAGTGGGATTCAAAGAGAGGTCCTGAATACATTTGGGAACTGGAATCAGAGATGAAGCGAAAGTATCCCTACTTGTTCCAGTAAATCTCGAGGACGAGATTTTTATAAGGTGGGGAGGATGTAACACCTCTCATTAAAATTACTATTTCTTATTTTATTATGTCCAATAGGAAACCCTAATTGAGACCCCCAAATAATATTGCATGACCCCTAAAATTTTCAGAACAATCGAAACTAGGATCAGGGCCCCTAAAACTCAGGGGGGGGGGGTATTCCCTAATTGTCATTATCTTCACAGTTCGTTGTCAAAATCGAATTTTAGCGAAACGTCGACTCACCCAGGCTACAATTACACGAGGCTACCCTATGCTAGGAGGGGTGCCCTCGCGCCACGCGAGGGAGCCGTTTTTCCAGTATAAATAGTGGAGTTTGGCACTTGAATTTTGGCATTGGTTCGACGTAAAAACTCGTTTCTTACATTGAGATATCGTCTGTTTACTTCAAAACACACACACACACACAGCACAAAATTCTGCCGCGATAACAGGGTAATAACTCGATCACTGCTACGATTCAATGTCCGATCGATAAAAACCAATCCGATGGATGTTTAAGTGCTGCCCGTAATTGGGCTATACTTTGTCATTCGTCGTGAGGGTTTTGATCTTGTGAGTAGTCGTAAAAGTTGTATTAAGTTACTGACCTAGTTTTCGTGTGCATTGTTATTTGAATTAGGTTAACCAGGCAAAAATCAGTAGGCTAAACGCTGCCCGTTTAAATCTGCAATGTGAGTCATTCTCTTTTTATTAACTTGCTTTACAAAACCCTAAATTATTTCAAAGTTATAATTACAGGGATTAAGTCTTTGTAGTCTTCAATTACTACCGGTATGTGGGGTTTTGTATACATTACTTGATACCCGTCACCATTGGACAACGGGTTAGCCAATGGGTGATCTGACCATAGTCACAGATACTGTCGAGTGATAAATACCGATTTGGGGTAATTGGTTGATAGAAACAATGTAATCACCCTTAATACTGTATATTATAACAATGTGTCATTTTGTACAACTTGAGTGACTCGCCAGTATTTCCCTGCTGATAAAACTTTTTTAAAACATGTTTCAAGTGATCTGCTGTGATCCAGAAAAAAGTGCCGTGTAGCACTACAAGCTTGAAGATGTGGCTCAATAAAATGAATAAACATGTTTTTGTAAAATAAGGGATTTCCTTGAGAAACTTCCTTTAATGTAAAGTATGGGTATTATTCCCAATTTGTGAAATAAATAAATTGGGTATTTTCAAGTTTTAAAAAGATCCTGTTAAAATTCCGCTGCCAAATTAAATAATTGCCATGGGTTTCTGTCCCGCAGCTCCTGAAACGGGTAAAACCGGGCCAGGGGTCGTGACACATTTGCACAAAAAGTTTCTTGGAACAAAACACATCCGATTTGCTCTTCTAGCCTTATACCCCTAAACCATGATTTTTTAGCTTGAACACCCAACCCTCTTACATTTAAAGTTACAAAATTCAAGAGATAACCGATTGAAATCCTTCATTAATAATCGACAATTGTACCTGATCTCTGAATTCCCGAATATTTTCAGCGTCTAGTACGGTACCCAGTTCAACTGTATTCGTAATCTCTTCTTCAATTCTTTGCTCTTCTTCATGTTGAATCGAATGTTGGGGGTATCAGTTTGCAACCTTTCGTTCAAATCAGGAGTACAAAAGTTCTCATCTTGGTTCACATCAACTCCACTAGAATTCTCCGCCCGTACATTTTCCTCAGTAGCTTCCGAATTTGCTGTTTGTGATGGGCTAGTATTAGACTCCACAATACCCAACAATGGGTTTAATCCAAATGGATCCCCACTTCTAGCCCTCTTGTTTGGCCTGACTTTATCTTGTGGAGATTTAGACTGGGCCCTCCCCTTCCGGTCCAATCTTTTGAATTTTTTGAGCCTAATCTTCTCACCCACTTTAGTATTACCAAAAGAATAATAATAAAAATTATCTTTATTATTATTATTATTATTAATCGTATTTTCCTTCCCAAGAGAATAATCACCAACATTAATGTGTTGACTTGCATCATTAATGTCATGAATGCCCTCATCGTTAGTAACCTTATTTGCATGACTTTCCTTATAGACGTTACCGATCAGATCCATCTCTGCCGGTGCCGCATCTTCACCGGAGTTTTGATTCTTGGGCTCTTCCACATTATCCTCATCCATACTATTTTCTGATCCCTCATGAACAACATCTTCGACCTCTTCCAACAAGAAATCCGGTACCCATTCTCGTGGCTCCTCCTCGATCCAAACCAGAATCGTCTTATCTTGCCATTTGAGTGACAAAGATCTTTTAACTCGGCTACCTTCACCACTTAAGATGCCGATACAAACAAAGGAAAAAATCGTCATCAACTTCCGATACGTCTGCCGGCTGAACAACATTCCCAATTCTTCCTGCAATTACATTAAACACCGGATTGATCGCTAGATTCAGAGGGACTCCATAGTTCTTGATCCATGCGATCCGTTGATACACCAGCATTTGTCCTTTCCATACATTAACATTCAAGAAACTTTCCTTCCAAACTAAATCATTGCCAACAAAAGATTTTGCACTTTCAACGTCATCAAAAATCAATAAAACCGACGTTCCTCCAATATATTTGATATGAACCTTCCGAATATCCTTTTGACTTAACCAACGTTTCAATGAGATTAACTTCTGAAAATCAATAACTCTACCAACAACCGCAACGTCATGCCATTAGGAAAACGCATTAATGTTTGGTGCTAACTCGATCATATCAACGTTCTTGATTGGAAGATTCTTAGTTAGAGTGTCCCTGAATGAAGAACCAATACCAGAATATGAAACTTCCTGATCCGAAGGCAGCCGTACTTCCTGATGCTGTTGTATATTTTCTTTTGGTTTGCCATTGGTATGCCCATTCCTCCGAACCCTCTTATTATCCACAGCCACAAATTCACCATCTACAAATTTGGCAAGGCTAACAAAAAGATTGTTTTCCCCAACCTTAATATTACGTAGATTTGATTCAAGTTCAAACTTATCCTTCACCTTAGCAAAAGTGACAAAAGCAAATCTCTGACCCATCTTATTCCGTTTCCTCGCCATGTAGATACCCTCTATCGGCCCAAAACCCTCAGTAAATCGCCTAAGATCATCGTCGGAGCATCTCTCCGGAATATTTGCCACGTAAAACTTCGTTAAATCTAATCTCTTATTGTTCTCTTCCTGTTGATTGTTGCCTCTTGTAGGATCGTTGTACGACCTAAATGAGTCGATCAGAAGAGTTGTTTATCCGAATCAAAGGCGGAATCAATGACACGGACGCTCGATGTAATTATAATGTCTCTTGTATTAATCTGATAGAATTACAGCACCTGGAGACAATCCGGCAGCACTTCGTTACCAAATACAAGACCCTAATTCCGTATCAAATGACAACTCAAGTGCCCTATATATAGTGAGTGTGATTTCGCTTGAACTGACCAAGACAGTTTCAAGCGGAATCAGCTCTGTTGATTTCGCTTGAACATGTCTTTGTCAGTTTCAAGCGAAATTACCAACAAATCCACTAAAATCAGTTTCAAACACCTCGAGCACTGATTATCCTATCCTATTACATTACATGACTCGATACAAGACGAAGTCAATAAACATAATGCACTAACAGACTCCCCCTTGGATGTTGATGAAGTCTTCAGTGTCGAGTCTCTATCATGACACATCTTCAGTCTTGATCAGTCTTCATACTCTTTCCAAATTGTCTAGCACTATAAGCATCCATCAATTCTTTCTTCAAATCTTCTTTGATCAGCTTCTATATTCGAATGTTGTACCAGGATCTAACTCTGGCTCTCTCTTTCTTCAGGCTCCCCCTTTCGTCAAGCTTCCGTGCTTTAGGGATCGACACCTTGCTTTCCGATTACAAGCTCCCCCTTGCTTCGAGCTCGTCTTCAGACTCCCCCTTAGACTCAGTCTTCTGGGATCGTAGTCTTGTATCATACCTGCAATACTCATACATTTATAAGTAACAACATTTAAAATTTCCAGTTATCCAGGAATTATAACCTGGCTCTTTCAAACTTTCTAAACCACTCCCCCTATCAACAATCTTTACAGATTTAGCAGTGTTAAGTATCCAAATCCCTCACAGTTAATCATCCAAGTCCAAACTAATGACCTTGGAGATGTCACAAACTGTTTTTTATTTTTGTTAAAAAAAATTCAAGTTTCAAATTAATGAACTTGTTTTATTTTCAGAAACACAATCAGCATACTCAGATTTTAAAACTCAGCACTCAGACATCGGTTGTCGAAAATAAAGCAGAATCAAAAATCTTTTTGTATTTTCTGAAAAGTAAAACAGTAACGAAATATTTACAAAACATATATACATACACTATTTTTGTTTGAGTTTGCGTTAGAGGATCATATCAGTTTCTGACAAGTCACAAGTACCGTTGAGCTTAGTTACATATTAAGAATTAAACAATTCACTTAGATTGTCGATATATTGATCCATTTAAATTTTCACACAAACTTCAACTGATTCAAGATACGAATTAGGTATTTTAAGAACTTAAACTTATTCATGTGTCCCACCTCTTGAATATACTCCCGTATCCAGATCCCAATATTCAGTCTTATAGGTGAGTATACCTAGATGATATCTGTAAGAGGTTAAATTGTGAAGAACCGTGAGAGCTCAGGTCAGAACTTCCGTTGAGCAGAGAGATGACGGTTCGACTTTAGGTGTGTTTCCTTTAGAGAATCTTTTCTTCAACAGCACATGATTAGCATTTTTCAATGTTTCATCATTTTTTATGCTGAGGGCGATGCTATATTTCAAGCAAGCAGAAAGTATTATACGGGGACTAGGCCATTGCTTCCACAAAATCAGAAGTCCCGGGATAATACCCCAGATATCACTAAGCATAAAGACCTAGTATCTCAGAAAGAGGGGTCCTTCAAACGAGATTTCAGGGGTTACCTATATATCCAAGTAGTGTTCCCCACAAAATAAGCAAGTTTGAATTTAGGTTTATATCCCGAAAAAGTTTACTAAATGTATAAAAATCTACCGACACATCCACGGTGAAATCGTTTAACACATTTTGACTTTCCAATTCTTCAGCGTACTGTAACTGTCTACTGATTTACTATCATTTCCTCTTTTTACACAAAAACTCATTTTCATTTTTAATGTTTTTGTCTTTTTGCCAATAGGTTTTTATCATGTTTTTGTCATTTTTAAATTTTCAAATATTTTTGTATTTTCTAACAACAATACTCCCCCTAAAATGCAAAATCATTTAAAGAAAATTTGACAACCAATACTGATAGCTTTGTCTCACCATCCATTTTCTGCTTAAAGTGCTCTGATTTGCAGAAAATCTAATATACCCCCATGATTTACAACACATTGATATTTACAGTTTGAAAGCCGTTTTTCAATCTTGTGAAATTAATCATGTTTGGTCAGCCATGAGGGTTTCGGCGTATTCAATCAACATATTTTTGAATTTTCAAATTTTTTACAAAATAAAAACATAATTTTGGTTTTTCAAAATTTTCAATTTTTTTTAAGGTTTTAGAGATATTGTTTATTTATGTACAGAACAAACAAACTCCCTGTTCAAACAAACCAGGGTTTAGCAGCCTCCTCTCCTCGTTGTGTCAGGCTGCTCCGAATTCGATTTTCACAATCTTCAGTTTTCCTCGGATGCACCTGCACATTTAGACTACTTGATTACTTGAACAATTTAGCCCAGGTCTGTTTGACCTTAGGCATTTCAACACAATATGCATCATTTAATTTCGGAAAATCTTTGTCATTCTGAACAAAGACTTTTTCATCTTTAACTTCAACTTTCTCATCTTTTACCGAAATCACTTGTTTCTTAACACTCCATGTTTGACCTTTCGGAGTACCTCTTTTGTAAAAATGTGAATCTTTTTGAACATTTAGATTTTGAATAACAACTTTTGGTTTCCAAAACTCTTGGGGTTTTGTCATATCAACAGTTGTTTTCCAACTTTGTGTTGTTCTAACTCTGGGTGTGTGAGAATTCCAGGTCTGTTTTGAATCGAACCTGTTCAGGTTTGATTTCCAATTTTGATTCGAAACAAACTTGTTTGTGTTATACCTCCAAGTTTGTTTTGAATCAAATCTGGTTGACCTTTGTTTCATATCCTCAGATTTTTGTTTCTCAACATTATCAAACTTCTTATTGTCAACATCCACATGTTTCAGATTTGGACACTTTCGTGCAAGATGTCCTATCTGATCACACTTGAAACATGTTCACTTGGACACATCGTTGACCTGTGGTTGTTGCTTCTTCTTTTGAGCACAAAACTCTTCATTAGACTGTTGTCTAAATTTGAGTTTTTCCTCTTCTTCAAAACTTTTTCCTTGAACAAAACTCATTTTTTTCTGATAATTTGGCGATTCAATTTTATTTCAACTTTGTTTCTTCCTATAACCCAACCCAGCCTTCATGTTTTTTTCTTGTAACCAGGTTTGTTATAAAAAGTTTTGTGACCTTTTCCAGCAAACTTTGGAATTTCAGACTTTTCAATCTCAACCATTTTGAAAACTTTATCAACCTTTTCTGAAATCACATTCTGAATCGGAAATACAACATCTAAGAATAATTTGTCCGATCCAATCATGGTATAAACCAATCCTTTTGAATCATCATTCAATTTTTTCTCTGATTTTGTGTTTTTCAGATATCCATCATGAAAATTACCTTCATTTTCATCCTGTGATTCAGATTTACCTGTATCAACCGACTCTTCTTTCAACACACTTTCAACGACCTTACCTACCACCTCTGAATCACTAGAATCATCAGATTTGGAATAGGTTATGTCAATGTTATCTGGCAATTGATCTACCATGTTGAAAGCTTTTTCGACCTTTTCATCATCATAAAATGCAAGTTTTCCCGGTGGTGGAATTTGATGAAACTCTGAGCCAATGCCTTTCTTGTTTTGCTCAGACTCACCATCTCCCGGTTTTATATTGAAAATACGTTCAAGCACATATGACGACACGTGATAACTCTTTAACTTGTTGTTATCCTGTTCTAAATCAGCAATCTGTCGCTTTAGCTTAGCAACATCCTCAATATAGGAATTAACAACACCTTGTTTAATTTCATACATTCGTTTAAGCTCTTTAGTTGTTTCAGATAAGTAATTCATTCTTGATTGAGCAAATTTCATTTCATCCTTTACTTTTTCATATGATTCTTTTGTAATGTGATATGCCAATTTTATAGAATCATATTCTTTCTTCATTTCTTGACAAACAATTTCTTTTTGGTCACATTCTTCTGTCTTTTTCAAAACATTTTCTTTCAAAACTTCATTTTCTTTTTCTAACTTTTTACATTTTTCCAAAAGTTTTTCATCATTTTCTTTCAAAATCTTTTCGTTTTCTAGCATTTCTTTACATTTATTTTTAAAAACTTCTTCAATTTTATTGAATTGTTTGTCTTTTTCAGTACAAGCACTGCACGTTTCCATGCATTTCTTGCACTGTTCAACAATTTTGATTTGAGTTTCAGAATCAGAATTTACCTCAGTGATTGGCACTTCGGTGTTTGCTGCATCTGTCTGATCAGTATCATTCTTCTTTCCTTCAACACCAACTTCTTCACCAACATCATCAGTTTCCAAATTCTCATTCTTCACTTCTTCACTTCTTCCTCTTCGTCTTTCTTCTTAGTTTCTTCAACTTGCTGTTCTTCAGTAACAGCTTTCTCAACTTCTACATTCACCACAACTTCTTCTTTCACTTCTTCAACTACCTTCACATCCTCTACTTTCACTTCTTTAGCGGCTTTCTTCAATTCTTCAACTATGCACTCAACATTCTTCTTCATTCTCTCTTCATCTCTCTTCTTCAAGCATGAAATCATAACATCTCTTAAATGTCTTTCAAACTTCTTCAAATATGTGTCGTCTTTTAAAACATTAGTGTAGTATACGATGGACAGAGGAATTTCTAGAAGAACATCATCAAAGATTATGTCTTTCTTGGGTACAACAGGTTCACCATTCCTGTTGACATAGCACTCTCGTTGTCACACCCTGTCTTTTGCGGAAGCGTACGATGTGTGACCGGTTTAATATCATTGCATTCAATCGTAATAAACAACTACATGATCAAAACGATGTTCATCCATTCATGAAAATTTGAGTATTTACAAATACTTGTTATTTAAGTTTTAAAAACACAACCTTCGTCTAGGTTACAATTCAACAAAAGTGGATGACATCTAAACTTGAAGTCTACTTCTAGCTATGACACTTGCGCCCAAGATCCATCCTGTCACCTGAAATACATGTAATTTTGGAAAACATCAACATAAAGTTGAGCGAGTTCATGCGTTCTGTATATCTTGTATGAAAACATAGTTTGTATTGTGTGCCAATCAGGTATTCTTGTATAAATCAAGTTTTGTTGTGTACCCCACGTATTAAATGATTATTTATACAAGGACATTAAGGCACGTGAGGACATCGGGAGCATTAGTATTTTCTCCTTTAAGGCATGTGAGGACATAGGGAGCATTAGTGTTTTCTCCCTCAAGGCATGTGAGGACATAGGGAGCATTAGTGTTTTCTCCCTCAAGGCATGTGAGGACATAGGGAGCATTAGTGTTTTCTCCTTTAACTGTGTCGATTACCCTCGACTGTGTTGATTAACCTCGACTGTGTCAATTTCCCTTGACTGTGTCGATTACCCTCGACTGTGTCGATTAACCTCGACTGTGTCGATTTTCATCGACTGGGACACCGAAGCACTCAAGTGGTCACATAAGGACCATGAGTGGGGCTCGGCCATACCCGTTAGATCTAACCCTCGTCCCTAATTAAGTATTAATGGCATCTCAATATCTAGTTTAAGCTCACATGATCTAGTATTTTCTAGGCATTTCTTAAAGCACATCATACTCGGGTATGAACTCACAACTTTGCGTTCCTGCATCGTAAACTCCACCGGATTTGCTTATCTAGCGTCGCGACCTAAACGTGTGTTATTAACGTTAGTCGCTAGACTTGTATCGCACAAGTACAAGTCACTATCTTTTGTATTTGTATTGTTGTGTTAAAAATATTTTATATTTTTAACTAAATATCTTACTTATATTATTTTCCCAAAAATTAATATAAGTATATTGTGTTTTGCACTTTGCACCCGAATTATGTATCTTGTCTGAGTATGTTGTATGTGTATTTTCACTTCTTAAGAGTACTTAGTGTATTTTCAAGTCCTAATACACTATCATGCATAATACATACTACACACACTTAGCACAAAATTTTTGGTGATCAAATAATATATATTTTCCTCAGATAACATACTAGACACTTAGACACGCAAATTACTACTTATGTCATTTCAACTTAAATATCCAAAACTGAGCTGTTTTCGGGCATTTTAATAAAATAGTTAACATATTCCAAAAATTCTCAAATTTTTACAGAATATCTTAAACTATCCAAATATTATTGTGTAAAAATCTCGGGATCCAATTCATTACCAATATTTTATAAAAATTCATTTTCCGGACTGAAATCAGATTTATCTTTTTCTGACTGCAGTCCACGGAATAATTTATTTAAAATCCATCGAGAGTCCGATTTATGAAATTCCAGTGAGAGAATTACAAATACATCGGTGGTCATCTACAGTACAATTTTCATGATTTAACTCTACACAGAAATCAAGTTATGACGGAAAACAGGACGCATATTTTCAGCAGAAAAATGCAGCTCTAGCTGCTGTTACGAAAAGATACTTTAAAAATAGTAAACGGAGTCCAAAAATTATGATTCCGGTGTCATTAGAACCGTATTTCATAATAACATGTTACAGACTCAGAAAATCAGTTTTTTTGTTAAGTGGTGATCTGGTTACAGCCAGTTAAAGGCGGCTGAAATTGCAGATCAGCATGCTTTTTGTAGTATAAGTGCCATTAAAAGTACACTTACGACTACCATTCATTCTAATAATGATTTATCTCGTAACATAAGTTATTTACAGCAGATTATCACTTTTATATCTCAGATTTATCATGCATTATCATATTTCATCATCATTTTAACACTACTTTATCATATGTTAGATGATGTGCAAGACTTTGTTTAAGGTTCTTTAGAGTTCTTATGTTTTTGATCATTAAGCATCATTAACCACTTAAGTAACAAGTAAAATACAAGGATCTAAGTGTTTACCACTAGCACAGGCTAGGGGAGTTCGAGTGTAGAAAAGTGGTGGTTAATAGCAAACGAAGAAGGTCCTTCCACTTCCGAGAACACCGAGCTTCCTAATTCACCTCCTTGCACCTTGAGAAGCACTTGGAAATGATGGATGAAAACCGAAAATGGTGGTGGTGTATGGGGAGGTTATGGCCGAGAGTGGGAGGGAGGAAGAGAGTGAGATGTGTTGGTGATAATGGTGATGATGCATGTGTTCTTATAACCAACATAGAGTGTTTGTCCATTGGTCCCCTTGTTCCCTCATGTGCAACATATCTAACCAAATCTATTTAAAAACAATTTAGAGATTTAGTGAATCATGCAAGATCTTGGATATGGGGCCATGTGATCGATTTCAAGGATATGAGGAGGGGGTCTAATTGAAAATTCCAACTATCTAGTTAAATTAAGGTCCACATCCAAGTATTATTTATAAGTGTTAGTTACTTGGTATTTTTAGTGGGTGTTAGGGTGTTCGGGGACCCTAACTAGCTCAGAAAAGTAAAAACAATGTGTTTGACAATATTTCTATGTTCCGGGTAAAGTCCGGTTATTCGGTTACATACCGGTTCGTTAAAGTGCTAAATTTATCCGTAAAGTGTCTTTCATAACACTTTTTGTGTCACAGTTAATTCCCGACACTTAGGGAAGTATTCTGGATGATAAATTATTATTTCTGCATAATATTTCGGTGTCTTATTGCTGAATATAGCTGAATTTACAAATTTTCTGCACTTAAAGTGCGTTTCGGGTGCTTTCTAGTGCTTAAATTAGCTTCCGGATGGTATATATGTAAACCCTTGTATGTACTCTTGGGTTTTAATGTCTTCTTGTCGACGGACCTACACCTAGGCCTCAATTCTAATGTCTGACTGCTTTCTGCAGTTCTGTTAACACAGTGTGTCTTACCGGTGAGTTTACTAGTACTTCTTACGCAACGCCATCATGAAGTAATTCTTGTAGTATAACAAGTTCATGAATTCACTTGTATGGAATTCAGAAATTTATTTGTCTGGTAAACTAGATCATGTACAGTCATTAAAGCACAAATTACTGTTCATCTAGTGTACGGAATGTACGGAAAAGTGACGGTTGTCACAGTCTCCCCCCGTTAAAAGAATTTCATCCCGAAATTCAAGCGATGCCATTGGTCGCAGGGGAGTTGTGAAACGAATATGGTCACTTATTTTCGAAACACGTCTTCGTGTTCTCATGTCATGTATTTTATCGTACTCAAGAAAATCAATCATGTCTTTTCTGTATCTCGTGGACTCTTGGTCCGTAACCTTAACAGGTTTCTATAGTATTGTGGACTCTTGGTCCAAATCCTTAACAGGTTTCTATGGTAATTCTTGTCGTTTGTCATTGACATGAATCTTATTTGTGGGAGCAACGACTGCTCCTTGAGTCAGACTCCTCTACAGACTAGACACATGAATGTGTCGCGATCACTACTGATCTTTTTCTGGGAGTTTTATCTTGTGAACAATGGTTCTGATCCCTACACTGGGGATTCAACCTTTTCGTTTTCCAAATCACACTACGCCTTCTCTAGGCGAGGCTCTCATTTAAGCCATAATTTTCGTCTCGAATCCTTACGATTTCTGCCGCTCATCGGCGCAATCTTTCTGTATTCCGCGGCTGTCTCAATATGATCACATATCTGAACGATCTTGCCTCTAGTTTTCCTGGGCCATCTCGGGCCAGTTGATTGTTTATTTCCGGTCTCCAATCAACACAACGGGAATTGACTCATTATGTTCCATCTAAAGCTTCACAGGAAGTGGTTTAGACGGCGGCGTGATAAATACTGTTGTAGGAAGACTCCACTAAGGGCAAGTGAGTGTTCCAACTTTTAATCAAAGTTTATCACACAAGCACGTATCGTGTTCATACAGTCTGCATCGTTCAACAGCTCAGTCCGTCTATGTTAACATTCAAGTTCTTACGATCAACGGTGTGCTGCAACCCTTGTGTTCAGTAAAGGTCGTGCAGCATTTTCTGTTAGGTAGTGACGTCAAGTTTGCAGCGTGCAATCACTGTATCTAGCTCAAGGTTTCTTCTCATGATTCCTTGATCAATGTGCCGCGTATGCAATGTTGTGGTCTCGTTGCATCGACGTACAATCGAGACTTTGTCGAGAAGCGTCACATAATAGCAACTCTAGCTCCCTAGCTCTTGGTTGCAGGGTTGACATGAATTTCATCCTTATCCATCATGTATCTTAAAGTTCTCACTTCGCGAATTCGAAATCCGTTTTTCGTCATCATAGCGCATAACTGTTCTTTCTCTAAGAGTTGCAAGATAAATTGCAGCTGTTGCTCACGACCTTCCTTGGTCGTTGACCATATAAGAATGTAGTCAATAAGTACATGTCTTATCCAGGTATGGCTTACACGTTCGATTCATGCGGTCCATGAACATTGTCGATGCATGTGTTAAGCCAAATGATACAAGGAACTCGTAATGTTTGAAGCGAGTCCTAAAGGTCGTTTTAAGGATATTTCCTTCTTGTATTCACAGTTGAGGACATCCTGTCCTAAAGTTGATCCTTGAGTGGCAACTAGGATCTTACGATTTGCTCATTTGTGTCATCAGTCCTTGGCAAAGGATTCTGATTCTCAATTTTCTAAAGTTTATGTAAAGTGGAGGCTAACAACTTTTTCCTTGTCTCCATAACTAAGGATGTCATGTCTTTAATTTCCCTATGTCTAGCTGCTCTGGCAGTTACCTCGGAGGCTCATGTTTCGTAGACGAAGCTAGTCGGTAAGGCGTCATTCGGCACTGGTACCGCTCCTGGCACGAGGGTTATCCCAAGCTCCTCTTGGCGCTGTGGAGGTATTCCTGGCAAGTCTTCAGAAAAGGCTACTGGAACTTCTTCTATAACGGGGATGTTCTCAGGCTCTATACTTGGATATCCAATCCATGCTGACTATCATATTATGACTTCGCAAGTCAATGGTAACAGAAGGTTCCGACCTTCTGAGTCCCTAAATGCAATCCTTAATTGCTTCGACTGTTTAAACTAGCCTTCTATATGCCCATTTCTAAAGAATACGGAACGTCTAATCTATTTGAAACTAGGCTAGGCAGTTTCTTAAGTTCTAAGCATGCAAGGTAAAAGTTGATGCCAGTATTAATTAAAAGTAGATGCATAGGGTTGGTTAATAGGGGACGTACTCGTAACCGCATCTGGATCCTGGCGTGCTTCACGAGTTTCGATCGTGAAAACCTTTCCTTGCTTGCTTCTTTCTAGGGCAATCTTTCCTAGTGTGCCCTGCTTCACCATATTTGTAACAGCCTGGTATTCTCTTATTCCTTCCATCTGGGTCCTTTGCCCAACAGGCATCCTTGCTGTGCCCTTCTTTTCCACACTTTCCACACTTAGGCCTCAGACATCGACCTTTATGGTTCCGAAAATTTTCCCGCACGTAGAGCTTCTTCAGTAAGCGTAACGCTTAAATCGATAGCCTCTGCGATAGTTGGAGGCCTTGAGGTAGTAACCAAGCTCCTGATCTGAGGTGCAAGTCCCCAAATGAATCGTTCAATTCTCTTGAATTCTGGCTTGACTAAGTAGGGGACGACTCTAGACAAGTCGTGAAATCGCTGGACGTATTCAGGAATCTTTAGTCCATCCATTTTCAAATTCCAGAACTCCACCTCAAGCTTCTGGATTTCAGCCCTAGAACAGTATTTTGTTTTCCATCATTTCCTTGAGCTTGTCCCAGCTTAGTGCATAAGCAGCATCTGCACCAAGGGTCTGAACCTGAAGGTTCCACCAGGAGAGTGCACCATCTAGAAATAACCCTGAGATATAGGTAACACTCTGTTGGGGTGAACAATTACTCATTCTCAGAACTGCGACGGTCTTTTCTGTCCAACGAACAAATGCAACGGCACCTCCTGTGCCATCAAAATTCAATGGCTTGCAGTCCAGGAACTGTTTATAGGTGCAGCCAGTTGGAGGGTTATTTCCAGTAGTGCCATCGCTGTGCTTAGAGCGGAGGGCTTCATGTCGTGCAATTGCCTGTGAGATGCGTTCTTGTAGCTCGGCTTCTGTTCTTGGTAGCGTACTGGTGTTTGTGTCTCGTCTGGGCGGCATTCTCTTCTGTCAAAAGGTATGAAGTAGGTTAGACAACATTCCAATTGTCCATGGGGTACATAGCATCATAGGCCATCATGTAATCACCCAATTTCACAGGTATATATAATCAATGTATGAGCGAGGAAACAGTTACTGAGCCTTCACATAGGCTTGCCAACTTGGCTTATTGTTTGTAATAGAATGAACTCGAGGCTACATCGCCTTGGTTATTCAAGTTTTAGTTATTTCCTGCTACATTGATGTGTATACTTTCCCTTTAGCTGGGGTAGTTCGTGTCGAGGTGGTAGAGAGTGTATCGTCTGATTCTTTCTGAATGCTGTTCCACCTTTCTTGCTTAAATATCGTTTTCTCAAACGTCTCGCATGCAGGTAGATGTGTCAGTCACGAAGTATGCTAAGACAGGCTTCCTACTATCCAACGTGCTAAAGCACTGATCGATGTGTTGTTCTACCAGATGAAGGTGTGAACACCTATAGATTAATTTTGTGTGGTTTTCATTAGCTCGAACCGCAGAGTCCACCATGATTTTTGTGCACTACAAGTCGTTATTACGTGGGCCCCCGTAATAATAAGTTGCCTTGCACAGTTACCCCAATTTCCTCTCGTCCAAGCAGATGATCAATCAAGGAGGGGACACTACTGTCCTTATTCCTTTGTTATGGAAAGGACCGTTGCGATGGTCCACGCGCTAACACTCATTATCGTTACGCGTGTATAGGCACGATGATTAGATGGAATAGGAATAGAGAGAATTCCTAGTAGTTGGAGGGGCACCTTCAAGATGAATACTTCATCTTCCTTTTCTGGTCAAGTGCGTCGTCAATCTTGCTTTTCATAAGCCGCAGGGATCTCGTCCCGTTGATCAAGAATTCGTTCAAGGTTGCCGCCTCTGCCTCGTCATCATCACCGTAGTTAGGCATCTTCACGATCGAGAGGGAAGAGCAGCCATCTCCTACGGAAGCAAGCTCAGCGTCTTGTTTGGTAATCACTCCCAGCCATGAGCTTTGCAAAGGACGCGAGGTCGGTAGCTTCATCGTGCGAGTCACGTACAGTAATAGGAGTCGGAGTCGAACGTATCTTATTCACGTCAATAATCATTCCATACACTTATTTGTATGTATATCAATAACAAATATGCCACTTAGCATAAACAAGCAATTTGATGCACTATATCACGTATAACTCTCGTTTTGGGGGGGGGGGTCAATTTTCTAGTTGTCGATTCACGACAAAAACACTACTTGGTATTAGTGATCACCAAGGGTGTATTTTATTTTTGGTAAGTCTAACTCGTGTAGACTATGCCTTAATTGGCACCTTATCTTAAGGGTATTCCTCACTAATGTCCTTGCCTTGTCTCTTTTTGAAAAGTGTTTGACTCGTGGATCTTGGCGCTTACGTGAATGCAATGAAAACCTTTTCGTAAAATGTTTTTGTGAGAGAACTCTAGTGATTGTAGTCTAGACTCGAGAAAGAATCCTAGTTCACTACAATCGAAGCTCTGATACCAAACTGTCACACCCTGTCTTTTGCGGAAGCGTACGATGTGTGACTGGTTTAATATCATTGCATTCAATCGTAATAAACAACTACATGATCAAAACGATGTTCATCCATTCATGAAAATTTAAGTATTTACAAATACTTGTTATTTAAGTTTTAAAAACACAACCTTCGTCTAGGTTACAATTCAACAAAAGTGGATGACATCTAAACTTGAAGTCTACTTCTAGCTATGGCACTTGCGCCCAAGATCCATCCTGTCACCTGAAATACATGTAATTTTGGAAAACATCAACATAAAGTTTAGCGAGTTCATGCGTTCTGTATATCTTGTATGAAAACATAGTTTGTATTTTGTGCCAATCAGGTATTCTTGTATAAATCAAGTTTTGTTGTGTACCCCACGTATTAAATGATTATTTATACAAGGACATTAAGGCACGTGAGGACATCGGGAGCATTAGTATTTTCTCCTTTAAGGCATGTGAGGACATAGGGAGCATTAGTGTTTTCTCCCTCAAGGCATGTGAGGACATATGGAGCATTAGTGTTTTCTCCCTCAAGGCATGTGAGGACATAGGGAGCATTAGTGTTTTCTCCTTTAACTGTGTCGATTACCCTCGACTGTGTCGATTAACCTCGACTGTGTCAATTTCCCTTGACTGTGTCGATTACCCTCGACTGTGTCGATTAACCTCGACTGTGTCGATTTTCATCGACTGGGACACCGAAGCACTCAAGTGGTCACATAAGGACCATGAGTGGGGCTCGGCCATACCCGTTAGATCTAACCCTCGTCCCTAATTAAGTATTAATGGCATCTCAATATCTAGTTTAAGCTCACATGATCTAGTATTTTCTAGGCATTTCTTAAAGCACATCATACTCGGTACTCGTTCTCACCAAGAGTGCTTCTCGTATTTTTACCATTTGTAAAAAATGTAATATTTGTAACATGTATTTCACCCCCGAGAGTTATAAAACCAAAAACAGTTAAAGAAAAGGGGGAGCATGAACTCACAACTTTGCGTTCCTGCATCGTAAACTCCACCGGATTTGCTTATCTAGCGTCGCGACCTAAACGTGTGTTATTAGCGTTAGTCGCTAGACTTGTATCGCACAAGTACAAGTCACTATCTTTGGTATTTGTATTGTTGTGTTAAAAATGTTTTATATTTTTAACTAAATATCTTACTTATATTATTTTCCCAAAAATTAATATAAGTATATTGTGTTTTGCACTTTGCACCCGAATTATGTATCTTGTCTGAGTATGTTGTATGTGTATTTTCACTTCTTAAGAGTACTTAGTGTATTTTCAAGTCCTAATACACTATCATGCATAATACATACTACACACACTTAGCACAAAATTTTTGGTGATCAAATAATATATATTTTCCTCAGATAACATACTCGACACTTAGACACGCAAATTACTACTTATGTCATTTCAACTTAAATATCCAAAACTGAGCTGTTTTCGGGCATTTTAATAAAATAGTTAACTTATTCCAAAAATTCTCAAATTTTTACAGAATATCTTAAACTATCCAAATATTATTATGTAAAAATATCGGGATCTAATTCATTACCAATATTTTATAAAAAATTCATTTTCCGGACTGAAATCAGATTTATCTTTTTCTGACTGCAGTCCACGGAATAATTTATTTAAAATCCATCGAGAGTCCGATTTACGAAATTCCAGTGAGAGAATTACAAATACATCGGTGGTCATCTACAGTACAATTTTCATGATTTAACTCTACACAGAAATCAAGTTATGACGGAAAACAGGACGCATATTTTCAGCAGAAAAATGCAGCTCTAGCTGCTGTTACGAAAAGATACTTTAAAAATAGTAAACGGAGTCCAAAAATTATGATTCCGGTGTCATTAGAACCGTATTTCATAATAACATGTTACAAACTCAGAAAATCAGTTTTTTTGTTAAGTGGTGATCTGGTTACAGCCAGTTAAAGGCGGCTGAAATTGCAGATCAACATGCTTTTTGTAGTATAAGTGCCATTAAAAGTACACTTACGACTACCATTCATTCTAATAATGATTTATCTCGTAACATAAGTTATTTACAGCAGATTATCACTTTTATATCTCAGATTTATCATGCATTATCATATTTCATCATCATTTTAACACTACTTTATCATATGTTAGATGATGTGCAAGACTTTGTTTAAGGTTCTTTAGAGTTCTTATGTTTTTTATCATTAAGCATCATTAACCACTTAAGTAACAAGTAAAATACAAGGATCTAAGTGTTTACCACTAGCACAGGCTAGGGGAGTTCGAGTGTAGAAAAGTGGTGGTTAATAGCAAACGAAGAAGGTCCTTCCACTTCCGAGAACACCGAGTTTCGTAATTCACCTCCTTGCACCTTGAGAAGCACTTGGAAATGATGGATGAAAACCGAAAATGGTGGTGGTGTATGGGGAGGTTATGGCCGAGAGTGGGAGGGAGGAAGAGAGTGAGATGTGTTGGTGATAATGGTGATGATGCATGTGTTCTTGTAACCAACATAGAGTGTTTGTCCATTGGTCCCCTTGTTCCCTCATGTGCAACATATCTAACCAAATCTATTTAAAAACAATTTAGAGATTTAGTGAATCATGCAAGATCTTAGATATGGGGCCATGTGATCGATTTCAAGGATATGGGGAGGGGGTCTAATTGAAAATTCCAACTATCTAGTTAAATTAAGGTCCACATCCAAGTATTATTTATAAGTGTTAGTTACTTGGTATTTTTAGTGGGTGTTAGGGTGTTCGGGGACCCTAACTAGCTCAGAAAAGTAAAAACAATGTGTTTGACAATATTTCTATGTTCCGGGTAAAGTCCGGTTGTTCGGTTACATACCGGTTCGTTAAAGTGCTAAATTTATCCGTAAAGTGTCTTTCATAACACTTTTTGTGTCACAGTTAATTCCCGACACTTAGGGAAGTATTCTGGATGATAAATTATTATTTCTGCATAATATTTAGGTGTCTTATTGCTGAATATAGCTGAATTTACAAATTTTCTGCACTTAAAGTGCGTTTCGGGTGCTTTCTAGTGCTTAAATTAGCTTCCGGATGGTATATATGTAAACCCTTGTATGTACTCTTGGGTTTTAATGTCTTCTTGTCGTCGGACCTACACCTAGGCCTCAATTCTAATGTCTGACTGCTTTCTGCAGTTCTGTTGACACAATGTGTCTTACCGGTGAGTTTACTAGTATTTTTACGCAACGCCATCATGAAGTAATTCTTGTAGTATAACAAGTTCATGAATTCACTTGTATGGAATTCAGAAATTTATTTATCTGGTAAACTAGATCATGTACAGTCATTAAAGCACAAATTACTGTTCATCTAGTGTACGGAATGTACGAAAAAGTGACGGTTGTCACACTCGTTTCTTATCCCATCTCTTGTTGGCCACTGCACTTTCATATTCTTCTTGCATCATATTCATTCTGTTCCAAGCGATGTTTCTTTCTCTGTATGTTTTCTCACTCAAAATCTCTTCTCTGGTTTTCTCTTTGACCTCAGCATCAACATTTTCTTCTTTGTTTTCATCTTTGATTTCAGCAACAAAAACATAATGTTGACTTTTTGATGTGTTTCTACCATGAGCTGTAACTATATTTTCCAAACGATCTTCTTCTGGACAGATCTGGCTCCAATCATATCCTTCATCATGATGGAATACAGCACAAGCTCTTGACTTCTCTCTGGGTTTATCTTCGATCATCTTTGGCTCTTCTCTGCTACGGTGGTAAATTGCCTTTCGATAATAATCATCATTGACCGAATGTTCATTTCCACCAACAGCAGAATTCTTGCATTCTCTCTTGAAATGACATTTTTGCTTACATCTGAAGCAGGTCACTTTGGATTTGTCAAATCCAAGCTTCGTTGATGGACCGCCCAATGATTGCTTCCCAGTAATCTCCATGTATCTCTGAGCTCTACGAATGCAACTTGCCAAACACCAACGGATGTCAATGAGTTCCATCTCTTCCGGATCAATCTGGTCGTAGTCTTCTTTGGTTAATTCGGAGTTTCCAATTTTGCCAGCTACCAGACCTTCATACGATTCCAAAACAGATGCGAGAAAACTCATTTGCTGCATTGATGCTCATAGCAGGAGAATTTTTCAATTTAAGAGCAATATTGCAAAGAATTTCTTCAGAATCTTCAGGACTTGCTTTTGAAGATGAATGATATCCAGAATTGTAGCTTGATGAAGTTGTTTGTGGTTCTTTCATCTTCTCACCACTGAATGCTGTCTTTGGTGAACTATCAGCTTTCACCGAAGGTAAATTGCCTTTGTAATACAGACCAACATTCTGATGATGTGACGAACTGCTCATCTTGCTTTGCTTCTGCAATTCAAGCTCATGAGTTTCAATCTTTTCAAATAATGTATCAAGAGAAATTGTTTCATACAAAGCATCATTTTTCAAAATAAAAACAAACGTTTGCCACTGATCAGCTCGTGGTAACGCTTCTATGACTTTGTCAATAATTTCCTCTCTAGTTTTCACAATCTCAAACCTTTCAAGTTCAATTTTTAGGTGACAAAATCTTTCTATCATTTGCCTCAGAGTCTCTCCTTTAATGCTATCAAAAAGATCAAATTCTTTCTTTAACAAGGCAATTTTGTTCTTTTTAATATGTTTACCCCCCTCAGCTTTAACATGTAAAGCTTCCCAAACAGATTTCGATGACCCATCGTGGTTAAGTAATGCAAAAATGTCATTTCGAATAGCCGATTGGATCAAAGCAATCATTCTCTGTTCAGACGAGAATTCCTTTTTGTCCTCAACGCCTAATTTCTTCATAGGAATTTCCTCTCCTTTGTCATCTTTTGGTCTCTCATATCCAAACTCTAGACAGAACCAGCTCTCGTGTGCATATGCTTTTGCCCAGTTGAGAAACCGTTCTTTCCACCAAGTATAATCTTCAATATTATCCAGCTTGGGTGGTTTGGAATAAGTTCCATAAAAATTGTCGTGAGTCATATTTTCATTGACTGCTTTTGTAATTGACTTTGGTGTGACTGTTGATGATTCGGAAGATTCAGATGTGAAAGCATTGAAAAACGTATTGTAGAATTCTTCAGCCATGGTTTGAAATTCTTGAATAACCTGGAGACAAAACAATCAAACAAACACAATCAGTTTAAACAATAACAAACAATTTGAAACAGACTAACACTCGGTTGACGCGAAATGATCTTGACGCGAAAAATCCACTTTTGGAGCGAAATAAGGATCTCAAGCGAAATCACTTTTGGAGCGAAATCACTTGTTCAAGCGGAATATCAACTTTCAAGCGGAATCCAGACTTTCAAGCGAAATAATTGATTCTTTTCAAGCGAAATTACTCTTTGAAGCGAAATAAGATGAATTTTCAAGCGAAATAGCGGATTCGAGCGAAATCAACTAAACTTTTCAAGCGAAATAAGCATGTTCGTTCAAGCGGAATTAGGTTTTTGGCCTGTTTTTGTCATTTTTAGTCCATATTTTGGTCTTATTCTCTCAAGGCTTTGTTAAAATACAGTTTCGCATGTACTGTGAAAAATTCAATCCATTTTGACCGTGAAATCTTGTCCAATTTGAAAAAGATGGTGTAGAAGTCAGAAAATAGATGCAATCAAGCTGAACTCTTCTTCCTGTGCTCTGATACCACTTGTAGGATCGTTGTACGACCTAAATGAGTCGATCAGAAGAGTTGTTTATCCGAATCAAAGGCGGAATCAATGACACGGACGCTCGATGTAATTATAATGTCTCTTGTATTAATCTGATAGAATTACAGCACCTGGAGACAATCCGGCAGCACTTCGTTACCAAATACAAGACCCTAATTCCGTATCAAATGACAACTCAAGTGCCCTATATATAGTGAGTGTGATTTCGCTTGAACATGTCTTTGTCAGTTTCAAGCGAAATTACCAACAAATCCACTAAAATCAGTTTCAAACACCTCGAGCACTGATTATCCTATCCTATTACATTACATGACTCGATACAAGACGAAGTCAATAGACATAATGCACTAACACCTCTTTGCTTCTTCGTCGTCACCTCTTGCCATTCTTTGCCGCTAGGGTTGGGATTCCTCATCCGAAAAAAGCGAAGCGCTGTTGCTAATTATCGGGTGTAGTTTGCAATTTACTGGATGTCTTAGAGTACACTAGCATATAATCTATAACTTATCTTTTCCTTGTTTTACAACAACATAAATGGTAACTACCTTTTAACTTCCAATTAAAGGGGTCACTTTAATACATATAATTGAATGAAAGTAAAATGGTGTTACTCTTAATTTTGATTACCCTTCTTTTTGAGGTTATGATTTCATAGTATATGTCGCTTACTACATAATTCCTTTTTCTATTTTCATTTATTTAGTACTCATGAGTTATCTCAAACTGTTTGACGAGGATCTTTAAATAAATAAGCGTGAGTTTAAACGAGAATTGTTAAGAAATCATCAGTTATAGTTGTTGGGTAGTGACGCAGCTTGTTGCCTGTTTACCTTATATCTCGATGTAAATTGACAATTATAACTTTATTTGATTGAAACTTGACTTTTCAAGGATAATGTAATTTTTTATCGTATCCATAGGAATTAGTCACAAAGTTGGTTCTAAATTTTATCTAAGATAAAATAAACTAGCTAAAGAGAAGGTCGCTTAAGTATGTCATTAATTACTAACGAAAGTATGTGTTATATTTTGTAGGGGAAATGGGTCTTTGCGATAAATAGTAAAACAAAGAAACTCTCCTTCGTGGTTGTAAGAAAGAATGAACTAAACCTTTAGTGTTGACTAAGGTGTAGAGGAAATGGGTCTTTGCGATAAATAGAAACAAAGAAACTCTCGTTCGTGGTTGTAAGAAAGAATGAACTAAACCTTTAGGTAACGTTTGGTATGCAGGAATGAGAGGTGGAATGGAATAGACCACTGTGAGGGAATGAAAAAAAGAGTGTTTGGTTGGTCGATGGAATGGAATCGTCCATTCCAAAATGCATTTCATTCCCTCAAAATCATTCCATCCGTCACCCCTGTTTTTTTTCCATTCCATTCCCTCTTCACCCTTCATTAACAACACCACAACCCTCCACCCACCTTCGATCATTGCCGCTACCATTGCCACTGCGACCTCCGATCACCGTCGTCACCGCTATCAGCCGCCACCACCCACTGCCACCAGCACTACCACCTCCGACCACCGTCGCCGCTGCTACCACCCCCTCCACCACCATCGCCACCGCCGCCACCTACCTCCATCGTCATCCACCACCACCACCACCACCACCACCACCGTTGTCACCATCCGTTATCGTCTCCACCCACCACCACCGCCGTCGCTACAACTGACACCTAGCACCACGCACCATCATCGCTCATCACTGACCACCGTCATCTAATTTTATTCCTTCGGCTTTTTTCGCATACCAAACAACAAAAAGTAATTGTTCATTCCATTCACACATGTTAACCAAACAAGACATGGAATTTATTCCTTCAGCTTTTTTCGCATACCAAACAACAAAAAGTAATTTTTCATTCCATTCACACATGGTAACCAAACAAGACATGGAATGGTAATGATCAATTCCATTATTCCTCCATATATTCCATTACCTCATACCAAACAGACCCCAAGTGTTGACTAAGGATTGGTGTTCAACGTGGGTCCATCAAAACATATTTTAAGTGAAAGAACTCGTTTGTCTCTAAGGTACAACAACTTACAACCTATACTACTGGAAATGAGACACATGCATGAGATAACACGAGGTTCTTTGATGTCTTTTTTGCAGATAAAGAAGTAGTGGTCTTGAATGGATTCGAGAGTGTTCTTCTTTTATTCGAGATGTTTTAGGTTGCTCGTCTCTTTCTCTTTATTTTTCATGTGAGTAAAAATAATCTCATTTTATTTTCAATCTCAAAATGAACTCATAAGTGCACTCTTACGCTCACACAAAGAGAGACTGACACGACTATTAGGGGTCATTTTTATCGTTCAGGATCCTAAGGTCTCAAGATACTTCGGTCTGCTATAGTTGAGGATCCTGAGCTCCGGTGGTACTTGTGACAACCCGAGATTTCAAGGTCTTCCCTATACACATCACTTGTCTCACAATCCGGTTTTCACAATTTGTTTTGCATGGTGTCGCGTGTAGTTTATTTGAAGGATTAATGTTTAATGTGTAATGTTAAATGTAGTTTATTTAATGGTTAATAAAATGAGTTCTTCGCCACCCTCAGTATCGACGAAGAATGAGTTCTTCGCCACCTTCGGTCTCGACGAAGAATGGATCTTCGTCGAGCAGATCCTTCGCTGCTAGGGACTTCGGCCCAGGTTGTTTGAGGCCCAGGTTGGCATGGTTGTTATTTTATAAGTTTAATCATTCAGAACTTGTAACCACAAATATCAAACCCTAACACTTCCTTTCCTTCCTTTCCTCTTCTTCCTGTGCGACGGCTATAGTGGGTCTCGAAGTCTTTTCATCTCAAGCAAATCAATTATTTCGGTGTCACGGTTAGTGTTCATTATTGCTAGTTGTTTGAATCTTGATGTGTGATCATATGTGAGACTAGGGTTCCATTATAGGGTTGATAATGATGATTTGTATGCGGTTATGTTCGTGTTGTGATTCGATCATGTGTTTGTTGAACTGATGGCATACTAAACTAATAAATCTGATTTGGTGCGATCGTTGTATAGTTAGGGTTAATGATGGTTAAGTATGATTTGTATGATGAGCCCTGCTATGTTTTGGTTGGCTAATGATTATTCATGAGTAGATTACATAATCATGGTGTAAAAATGTCATTTGATCTGATTGAGAAACTATCAGAGTGTTAGCGTCTGTTACGGCTAAGATTCAGGAAAGGTTGTAACTGACTGTGGAAAGCACGACGAACCAGGTCTCGATGAAGAACCCTTGGATGACGAAGATTGATTCTTCGACGATGAAACATATAGGTCCTTCGTCATGGCCAATCTCGACGAAGCTTAGTTCTTCGCCGTAGGATTCTTCGCCGTTACCTCGACGAAGGATAGACCTTCGTCAGGGGATTCTTCGTCAAGGGAGCACTCCACGAAGAATGGATTCTTCGTGGAGCTGTTGTAAGTGTGTAAGTCAATAGAACAATTAATGATGTGTTTTATAATGGATGTTTTATACTTATAAAAGCTATTGCTACATGATAATACGAATAAAAGATCTGGTGTGACTTGTGTGAATAGCAAACCCTTCTGTTATGTGTGCTACGTGACAAACACATGGGATATGGACTTGTATAAGGATTGGGTATTTGCTACATGTGTACAGATATCGTTGTGATATATGCAAACTGTGTAAAATATGTGACTTGATTATTTATGAGACTGATTGTGATTGGTAACCACGGTAGGGTTTGGGTTGACCAACTTGGACGGGTAACTTAACATATCGAGCAAATCAAAGGTGAGTTCATTCCTCTTGAGCATGCGTCCCGGTGGGTGGGACAATCATTGGGTATTCCTGAGAGGAATAGGTCTTTTGGGTAAAACTGGAATGTTAGATAATACACTCATCTCCTATCATTTTAAGTCCCATCTTATACCGAATAGTTACCTGAGAGGTAACGGGGTATTAGTTGATAGCGCTATTAGGCTTGGCAACCTCACACCGTACCTGAGAGGACGGGCGTGAACTAATGACCTTAATCATGACCAATGCTTAGATAGGGGCATTGGGGACGGGCAAAATAATCTGGAACCCATCTTGTATGGTACTCGAGTTATTATCAACATTATAATCAATGAACTGCACAAAACACTTGGTAACTAACGTTTTCGTAAAACTATGAACTCGCCAGCATTGTCTGATTCACTTGTTGCATGCTCGCAGGTCGTTAGGTACTTTGGATAAGGAAGTTGCTATCTGGGATTTGCTGGAGTGGTCATGGGTCGCACTACTTGGATATGCATGACTTGCTTACTGATTTTACATACATTTGGTTTTGAAACACTTAAACAATTAATTACTATTTGCTTCCGCTGAACATGTTAAACTTGGATTATGTTTGTGGTGGTTTTTACTATAATGAATGGAATCTTTGTTAAACATTTTAATATTAGTTCAATGTGATTAGTGGCTAGATCCTGGTACGTCACACGCCTAGCGGGGTTTCCGCATGTGGTATTTTGGGGGTGTGACAGTACTAACCCTTGTTTTTGTCCTCCCTTATTATTATTCGCAGGTAAGGCTAAGAGTAACGACTCCATGGATAGGACTTTCCGAATAATCGCACAAGAGGTTGAAGGAAACATCGAGAAGACCCACAACAGTCACTTTGAAGACCGACCGAGTCATATAGAGATCTCAGATTTGTCGAAGACTTAGTTATGATTTATTTTTGCACCCGTGCTATAAATAGAGCTTGTTCGACTAAGGGACTCGCTTGGACACACTTTACACTCGCACAACTCTCAGTAACACATAGCAATCAATTAGCTGCTCCACATTGTACTCATTTCATCCATTTTTAATTCGATCTGAGCTAGGCAATTGTCAGCTCCCAAGGTTTTTGTGCTGGCGATCATCTTTCGAGATATCAAGAGCTTTTCCCAATAACAAATCTCGTGTGTTCTATTGTTATTTACAATTTTCCATCATTACACATTTTACTTTGATCAAATTCACTAACTTTACAACTCACAATTCTGTTTTATAAACCGGTATCCCGAAGTCTATTTCTGTCACACCCCAACCGATGGCGGAAACATCAGGGCGAGGCACTGAGCGAAACAGATTATCCAAGAGAAATCAATAACAACTAAATTACCAAATATTTAAATATTATGTCCCATACCATAACATACCAAAGTAAATCGTTATTACAGACCAAATATCTCAAAGACAAATAACATGTTCTGACAACTTAGATTTTATTAGATTTGTTTCTAGACTCCACCCTAGCTTGATTCCAGCAAGTAACAAGCAAAGCATCCAAAACACCTGTCACATACGTTAAAATAGAGGTCAATACACATAGTGTAAAGGTGAGCATACAAGTTTGATAGCATATAGTAGCGAAAGCGAGTTTACGCGTAACCAGCATGTAACATGTTTAATGCGAAGCAAGTAGGTTATCGACAATGAAATATGCACAGACGTGACTGCGAGTTGTAAAGTGCGCAACACATATCACCACTGTGACACGTGAAGAAATACCCTTAGCAACCCCCATCCATGACAGGTGCCAAGTCCAAACTATAGTACTGTCGTTGCTATGGTGTCAGGCAACAATCACTGTGTAAACAAAATATACAAATATTCATCGGGTAACACGTATAACATGCATTAGAGGTTAGCGTATAAAAGTGTTTGCGTTGTGTGATCGATGTGATTTGATATAAGTAACGTATGTAACACCCAAAAGTGCTTAAAGCAAAAAGGGATCGAGTATACTCACAGATCGAGTTTAACAAGTAAACTCAGTCTTGGATTGAAGGGAGCACTGGAAAATTAGCCTAAACAGGACGATAACATAAGCGATGAGCGATGCGTTAAACGATGCGATATGATTAAGTGTCGAAGCATCATCCAAACGAATGGCAATCCGATGGGATGGCAATCCTTCGGTCGGTGTGCCACTCGTTTGGGAGGGATGTGTTTGTGTATGATGGCTTTGAAGTTTTCGTTGTAGCATATTGAAAACAGAGAAATATCTCTATCTTTCAGGTCGTCCGGTCGAACGGTCGTTCGATCGGATGGTGATCTGTCCAGTGGTACATTTATCGGAAAAACAAGTCCACAGCAGAATGGTCATTCGAACGGATGATAATCCGTTTGGATGGCCATTCGCTGGTTCGAATTTGTTGTGAAAGTTTAAGTGTTGAGACCTTATGTCATCCGATCAGATGACAGTCCATTTGGTGACTTGATCGGATGGCAATCCGATCGGACGGCAATCCGATCGGACGGCAATCCGATCGGACGACAGTCCATTTGGTGACTTGATCGTTCTGGGTGTTTGAAAGTTTGCGGTTTGATCGAGACGGTATGACAACGTGTTAAACAACGGAAACTCCATCAGGCCCAGCTCATCCGATCAAACAGGAATCACCCTATCCCAACCAGATAACCGTTCCTGATGGTTTGTTCATGTTTAACCCGAAATCGGTTGTCTCTTTGATAGGAATCAGAATCTTGGTCCGGCACTTCACCAGGAAGCGAGTAGAAGGCCTGAACGAGCTCCGATTCTATCGGTTTTGAGTGCATTGAGAGTAAAAGAATTGAAATAAAGTTATGAAACCATCTTTCAATCCTTCTAACCATGAAAATGTTTAGATTTATGCGAAAATGGTGTTGAATGGTGTGGAAATCACTTGGATCTGAGTTGTTCTTGGTGGAATGTGGCCAAAACTTGAAGTTCATAAGAACTACATGATGACATCATCCTAGAACACCTCAAATCCGCTGATTTCACGGTTAAAAGTGAAGATTCAAAGGTGAAAATGATGAGGAAGTGTGTGTAGACGATAGATGTACAAGATTTGAAGAAGAAACTTACAAGAATCGCGAGAAATCGAAGGAAATGAGGGCTTGAGTGTGCTGGTAGAGTGGGAGCTGTCACATCACTGTTTGTGATGTGACAGGAGGTATTTATAGGGTTTCCAAAAGTGGAAAGAGGAGCACAGGTGTCGGATCGGATGGCCATCCGATCGGATAGTCATCCGTACGGATGACCATTCGATCGAGTGGCTCCAGCGAGTTGCGTTTCGATGTTTTGTTTCGTGTGTTGAGTTTTGCGATGCGTTTCGAGTAAGCGATGCGATAGTATCACCCATTAGTTACACAATTAACCTAACTACCAAATATCACGAATATAAACCTTGTATCTCGAGTTTGCGATGAGATTACATTGTGATAGAATTGCGATTAAACACCTCAACATAAACATAACATGCACAGGTAACACATAATAGCACACATACGTAAAACTTTATCCGTATCCTATAATTCGGGTTTGCGAATGCGATTGCGATGCGATTAGCGATAAGTCGATTAGCGATAATACTGCGATTAAATAGCGATTTATTAACATGTACTCCACATAATACAACTAAAGCGATTTAAAAAAATAGAATTGATTACAAGTCAAGAAGCATAGATCAGTAATTAAGCAAGAAGTGACCAATCGCAATTAGCAATATTTTCTTCCTTTGACTTTGACTTTGACTTTGACTTTCTAAACGCGGGTTGTTACAGCCTCCCCTACTTTAGGAAATTTTGTCCTAAAATTTAAGAAGCAGGCGTAAGAAACAGTTGTGGGTACTTCGCCTTCATGTCACTTTCGAGTTCCCAGGTGAACTCAGCGCCGCGTTTGCCTTCCCAGCGAACCTTCACAATGGGAATGCGTGAGCGTCTGAGTACCTTGGTTTCTCGGTCCATGATCTCGACAGGCTTTTCCACGAAGTGTAATGTTTTGTCCACTTGTAAATCCTCGAGAGGGACATGCAATTCCTGGTCGGCTAGACACTTTTTGAGGTTCAAAACGTGGAACGTCGGGTGGACGTTACTCAGTTCCTCTGGTAGTTCGAGTCTGTAGGCCAATTTGCCAATTCTTTCTAGAATTTTAAAGGGTCCCACATATCGAGGCGCGAGCTTTCCTTTCTTGCCGAATCTGATCACCCCCTTCCAAGGCGCAACCTTTAGGAGTTAGTGATTGCCAATGTCAAATTCAAGGGGCTGGCGGCGTCTATCAGCGTAACTTTTCTGACGACTCCAAGCTTTCAACAGGTTGTCTCGTATTTGTAGGATTTTGTCAGTCGTTTCTTGCAACAGCTCAGGACCGGTAATTTGTGCATCTCCGATCTCGTGCCATACAATAGGCGACCGACACTTTCTTCCGTATAATGCCTTAAATGGTGCCATTTGGATGCTAGAGTGATAACTACTGTTGTACGAGAATTCAACTAAAGGTAAATGCTAATCCCAATTACCACCGAAATCTATAACACACGAGCGAAGCATGTCCTCGAGGGTACGAATCATGCGTTCAGTCTGACCGTCGGTCTGGGGATGGAAAGCAGTACTAAGATTGAGAGTAGTACCGAGAGCAGATTGAAACGTTTCCCAAAGACGCGAAGTGAATCGACCATCCCAGTCAGAGATGATATCACGAGGTGTCCCGTGTCGACAAATAACTTCGTCGGTGTAGATTCGTGCTTATCGTTCTACCTTATAGTCTTCCCGTATCGGTAGAAGGTGAGCAGATTTGGTGAGACGATCAACGATAACCCAGATGCTATCATGACCTGATGGCGTGCGCGGGAGTTTTGTTATAAAATTCATAGCTATACTCTCCTATTTCCACGTAGGGATCTCGGATTGTATGAGTAAGCCAGAGGGGCATTGATGTTCAGCCTTGACCTTCGAACAAGTCAGGCACTTCGAAACATAGATGGCGATATCCTTCTTCATGCCCGACCACCAGTACTTGTAGCGCATGTCCTGGTACATCTTATCGGCACCGGGATGAATGGAATATCGAGATTTGTGAGCTTCGTCTAACAAAATTTGTCGTAAGTTGGTGCGCTTGGGAATCCAAATTAGGTCTAGATAGTGGAATATACCATTCGATTTATTCACCAGTTGTTCGCCATTATTGATAATCCTTTCTTTCTTCAGAGTGTGTTCGGTAAAACAAGTATGTTGAGCGTCACGGATAAGAGCTTCGAGATTGTGCTGGGCTTGGGTATTACGAATGCTATGTAGATAGCTTCATCGACTGAGAACATCGGCAACGACATTTACTTTGCCCGGGTGGTAACGAATCTCGCAGTCGTAATCGTTGAGAAGTTCTACCATCGGCGTTGGCGTATATTCAGCTCCTTCTGGCTAAAGATGTGTTGTAGGCTCTTATGGTCGGTGAAGACCGTACACTTAGTACCGTATAGGTAGTGTCGCCAAATCTTTAGTGCAAAAATAACCGCACCAAGCTCGAGGTCGTATGTGGTATAGTTCTTTTTGTGGATCTTGAGCTGACGAGACGTGTACGCGATAACCCTGTCCCCTTGCATGAGAACACAACCGAGGCCGAGGTTAGAGGCATTGCAGTAGACTATAAAGTCATCGTTTCCGTCGGGTAGCGAGAGCACGGGAGCGTTGCAAAGTATAAGTTTGAGAGTTTGGAAGGCAGTCTCTTGTTCAGTTCCCCAAACAAAAGGCTTGTCTTTGTGCGTGAGAGAAGTAAGCGGTACATCGATTTTAGAGAATCCTTCGATAAATCGGCGATAATAGCCCGCTAGTCCGAGAAAAGAACGGACTTCGGACATATTCTTGGGTGTAACCCAGCTCTTAACTGCTTCAATCTTTGCAGGATCGACATGAATACCTTGACTATTGACAATGTGACCTAAGAATTGGACCTCCTCAAGCCAGAATTCACACTTGGAGAATTTGACATAGAGACGGTTTCCCTGGAGTAACTCAAGAACCAAACGGAGATGCTGCGCGTGTTCGGTTTTTAACTTGGAATAGATCAGGATATCATCGATAAAAATGATGATGAATCGGTCGAGAAAGGGTTTACACACGCGATTCATTAGATCCATAAAAACTGTGGGAGCGTTAGTAAGACCAAAGGGCATAACAACGAATTCATAATGGCCATAACGAGTTCAGAACGCGGTTTAGGGTATATCTTCCTCTTGAATGCGAAGTTGGTGATAGCATGAGCGTAAATCAATCTTCGAGAAACACGTAGCACCTTGTAGTTGATCAAACAAATCATTGATTCGAGGCAAGGGGATTCAATTCCCTGTTGTCGATGCACATCCGGAACGATCTGTCCTTCTTTTTGACGAAAAGGACAGGCGCGCCCCACAAAGAGGTGCTAGGGCGAATGAAGCCTTTGTCAAGTAGTTCCTGGAGTTGACTCGAGAGTTCGGGCATTTCAGAAGGAGCGAGACGATAATGCGCTCTAGCAACATGATTTGCTCCAGGAATGAGGTCGATTCGAAAATCGATATCACGAGTGGGAGGTAAACCAGGTAGATCGTCAGGAAACACCGTATGAAAATCACGAACCAAAGGCACCTTGCCTATTGCCTTAACTTCCTTTTCCTCCGCTACTACGATGTGTGCCAAGAAGGCTTGGTATTCCTTACAGAGATACTTGCTAGCTTGGACACACGACATGAGTTGTAACTTCTTCGGAGCGACTTCGCCATAAACACACAATTGATCACCATTCGCGAGAGAGAAACGAATCATCTTATCGAAGCAAACAATTTCAGCATGATTCTCCAAAGGAAATCCATACCTACTATGACGTCAAAGCTACCGAGTTGCATCGGGATGAGATTAATCGGGAAAACGTGACCGTTGAGATCAAGGGTACAGTCACGCAGAATGGTACTGACGGTGACAGTTCTTCCAGTGGCAACTTCTACGTTGAAGGTTGATGGGAGGTTAACGCGCTTACGATTTAGGAGCCTTTTGAATTCGAACGATACAAAACAGTTATCGGCTCCAGCATCAAACAAACACAAAGCATATATACCATTTACGAGAAACATATCATTAACCACGTTGTTGTCTGCCTGAGCCTGGCGGGCGTTGATGTTGAAGACTCGCCCGCGGGCTGCTTGCTGAGCTGGCTGCTGCTGCTGCTGGTGGTGGTGTTGCTGCGGTGCTGGCTGCTGCTGCTGTGGCTCTTGCTTCACCACTCTGTTTGGGCAGACATTTGCGAAATGGTTGGGATCACCACACGCAAAGCAGGCTCTTGTGTGAGCAGGAGCAGGAGCTGCTTGCTGTCCTTGCGGATCTGGTAGAGCAAGACCTTGAGTCGGAGCTGGAGTTGGAGCTTGGCTAGGACCGGTACGACAGTTAGCGGTGAAGTGGCCGTACAAGTTGCAGTGAACGCAGAACTGGCATGCGATACCAACCGGGTGGTGATAAGTACAAGTAGGGCAGAGCGGATGTGGGCCAGTATATGCGCGCTTTGCCGGCGGTGCATTGGTCACAGGCGCCGCTACTTGGCGGTTCTGGGGTTACAGTTGAGCGGGTACTGCATTGAGTGGAGCTGTACTAACTGCACAGTTCTTGTTGCTGGAACTGCTGTTCTTTCTCTTGCGACGTGAGAGCTTTGAAGATTGCGGTGCGGCGGCTTCAGTGGTGGGAGCAACGGTGACTTGGTGAAGACTCTTGGCATCTTTATCGAAATAACCATCCCCGACTCGCTTATCGTTAATCTCAGCAAGGAGCAGGTAGGTTTCCTCAATAGTTGTCGTTTTAGCGGCGTGCACAAAGTCTGTGACACAATCCGGCAGAGCACGGTTGTATTTCTTAATCGTAATCTCGGGGGTAGTAACTTGACCTGGACAGATGAGACTCAGCTGCTTAAAGAGAGCAGTTAAACCAGCGTTGTCGCCACCCTCCTGTTTGATATGCCAGAATTCGTCCTCCAACTTTTGGAGCTCGTGGTGAGGGCAGAACTCTCGCATCATGATGTCCTTCAATTCATCCCACGTCAGCGCATAAGCTGCATCATTCCCTCGTTTGTTTCTCTCGGTCATCCACCAATCTAGAGCTCGGGATTGGAAGACGCCGGTGGCATTAACAGTGCGAAGGTTTTCCCACTCTGGCACAGGGTGACTTCGATTGAATCAAACCATTGAAACATGGCCGTAGGCCCATCTTCTCCTGTAAATTCTTTCGGGCCGCAGGCTTTGAACTGCTTGAAGCTAAAAGCAGCTTTTGGAGCATCAGTCCTTGATTCCTCAGAGGACTTGCTAGCGTTTTCATTCAGCTCGCTGACAATTTGCGGAATGACTTTCGCCATCTGCTTTGCGACGAGAGACGTGATTCGCTTGTCAGCGTGGTTTCGACGTGCAGTGCGGGAGTGATGTGATCCAAATGACGACATTGTCTGCAACAGACATCGCCATAGCTCTCAAACACAGTTTTGACTAAGTCTAGCGTATTCTATAGTATCACCTCGCGCTACTCTATATAAAGCTCAGGAACACGTAACCACGAAATCAAGTAGGCACATAATCATGTAGGCACATAATCCACAGAAGCACGTAGGCACATAAGCACGTATACACATAAGCACGTAGTTCAGGTAAGCACATCTTCCACTATATTTTGCACGTATTCACCTACATATATTGCACGTATTCTACTATCTTTCGCAGCGGCGTAAGCGATCGAGAGTTGCGAGTGCGAATAGCGAGTAGCGAGTAGTGTAGCATGCGATTTGTTACTGTTTTAAGATAGCTGTGCAGTACGAGTTGTGTGTTGATCAAAGCGGAAAGCGAATAAATCACCAAAATCGAAACACATAAACAGTTAAATCCACATAAACACACATAAAATCGATAAGTCACAGAGTCAGCGGCTTGCGAATTCCAGAATCAAAAAACATAAAATTGAATAGGATGTCTCGGGTGTGCTAGACTCTGACTACCCAAGGTGATTCGACTATTCACAAGGACCCCGAATACACACTTGGCCTAAAGGACTGTGCTCACTTTCTCCTCGACATGCGGTGAATGGCATACATCCTTTCGGCATTCGTACGAATTGAGTCATTAGAGTCTGTCAAAACCTTGGTGAGAATGTTGTAAAATCAAAAATTAAGAGCAGAACGGGTCGCCCAGATTCGGGTTTCACCCCTAACTTAGCTACTGCGTTCCTGATTGTGTGATAGAATCACGAGATAGAGAGAGAAAATATGCATCGAAGTATGGATTTCACTCCTGATTCAACGCAAATTCTTGTGGTTGAAATAAAAAGTCGCGTCGAGCAAGCGATCTAGTCGAGAGTTTGCGGTTTTCACACCTAATCTCGGCCCAATCACTTTGCTTACGCAAGAAATTTGAAAACAGTGCGAGTTACCGGCCTTAGGAAAGGCTGACCTTGCGCGAAGCAGTAGTATGCGGTGTCCGCGCAAGTGTGGAGTGTTCAGCGAGTGCAAGCGAGAATAGCGAGTAAGCCTGTACATAAACCTTACCGGGTTGCACAAGTCGGTCTGTTGGTGCTTAGACTATAGACTAGGTCGATTCTAAGACATCGACCCGGACTAGGTCGAGTCTTGCCTAATTCCCTATATTTATGGCTCTGATACCAATCTATCACACCCCAACCGATGGCAGAAACATTGGGGCGCGTCACTGAGCGAAACAGATTGTCCAGGAGAAATCCATAACAACTAAATTACCAGATATTTAAATATTATGTCCCATACCATAACATACCAAAGTAAATAGTTATTACAGACCAAATATCTCAAAGATAAATAACATGTTCCGACAACTCAGATTTTATTAGATTTGTTTCTAGACTCCACCCTAGCTTGATTCCAGCAAGTAACAAGCAAAGCATCCTAAACACCTGTCACATACGTTACAATAAAGGTCAATACACATAGTGTAAAGGTGAGCATACAAGTTTGATAGCATATAGTAGCAAAAGCGAGTTTACGTGTAACCAACATGTAACATGTTTAATGCGAAGCAAGTAGGTTATCGACAATGAAATATGCACAGACGTGACTGCGAGTTGTAAAGTGCGCAACACATATCACCACTGTGACACGTGAAGAAATACCCTTAGCAACCCCCATCCACGACAGGTGCTGAGTCCAAACTATAGTACTGTCGTTGCTAAGGTGTCACGCAACAATCACTGTGTAAACATAATATACAAACATTCATCGGGTAACACGAATAACATGCATTAGAGGTCAGCGTATAAAAGTGTTTGCGTTGTGTGATCGATGGGATTTGATATAAGTAACATATGTAACACCCAAAAGTGCTTAAAGCAAAAATGGATCTAGTATACTCACAAATCGAGTTTAACAAGTAAACTCAGTCTTGGATTGAAGGGAGCGCTGGAAAATTAGCCTGAACAGGACGATAGCATAAGCGATGAGCGATGCGTTAAACGGTGCAATATGATTAAGTGTCGAAGCGTCATCCGAACGAATGGCAATCCGATCGGATGGTCATCCGTTCGAATGGCCATTCGGTCGGTGTGCCATTCGTTTGGGAGGGATGTGTTTGTGTATGATGGCTTTGAAGTTTTCGTTGTAGCATTTTGAAAACAGAGAAATATCTCTATCTTTCAGGTCGTCCGGTCGAACGGTCGTTCGGTCGGATGGCGATCCGTCCAGTGGTACATTTCTCAGAAAAACAAGTCCACAACAGAATGGTCATTCGAACGGAGAATGGTCATTCGAACGGATGACAATCCGTTCGGATGGCCATTCGCTGGTTCGATTTTGTTGTGAAAGTTTAAGTGTTGAGACCTTATGTCATCCGATCGGATTGTCGTTCGATCAGATGGCAATCCGATCGGACGACAGTCCATTTGGTGACTTGATCGTTCTGGGAGTTTGAAAGTTTGCGGTTTGATTGAGACGGTATAACAACGTGTTAAACAACGGAAACTCCATCAGGCCCAGCTCATCCGATCAAACAGGAATTACCCTATCCCGACCAGATAACCGTTCCTGACGGTTTGTTCATGTTTAACCCGGAATCGGTTGTCTCTTTGATAGGAATCAGAATCTTGGTCTGGCACTTCACCAGGAAGCGAGCAGAAGGCCTGAACGAGCTCTGATTCTATCGGTTTTGAGTGCATTGAGTGTAAAAGAATTGAAAGAAAGTTATGAAACCATCTTTCAATCCTTCTAACCATGAAAATGTTTAGATTTATACGAAAATGGTGTTGAATGGTGTGGAAATCACTTGGATCTGAGTTGTTCTTGGTGGAATGTGGCCAAAACTTGAAGTTCATAAGAACTAGATGATGACATCATCCTAGAACACCTCAAATCCGTTGATTTCACGGTTAAAAGTGAAGATTCAAAGGTGAAAATGATGAGGAAGTGTGTGTAGATGATAGATGTACAAGATTTGAAGAAGAAACTTACAAGAATCGCGAGAAATCAAAGGAAATGAGGGCTTGAGCATGCTGGTAGAGTGGGAGCTGTCACATCACTGTTTGTGATGTGACAGGAGGTATTTATAGGGTTTCCAAAAGAGGAAAAAGGAGCACAGGTGTCGGATCGGATGGCCATCCGATCGGATGGTCATCCGTATGGATAACCATTCGATCGAGTGGCTCCAGCGAGTTGCGTTTCGATGTTTTGTTTCGTGCGTTGAGTTTTGCGATGCGTTTCGAGTAAGCGATGCGATAGTATCACCCATTAGTTACACAATTAACCTAACTACCAAATATCACGAATATAAACCTTGTATCACGAGTTTGCGATGAGAGTGCATTGTGATAGAATTGCGATTAAACACCTCAACATAAACATAACATGCACATGTAACACATAATAGAACACACATAAAACATTATCCATATCCTATAATTTGGGTTGCGAATGCGATTGCGATGCGATTAGCGATAATACTGCGATTAAATAGCGATTTATTAATATGTACTCCACATAATACAACTAAAGCGATTTAAAAAAATAGAATTGATTACAAGTCAAGAAGCACAGATCAGTAATTAAGCAAGGAGTGACAGATCGCAATTAGCAATTTTTTCTTTCTTTGACTTTGACTTCTACTTTGACTTTTTAAACGCGGGTTGTTACAATTTCAAGGATCCTGAGACTTTAACTCATAATTCGAAGAGCACACTACCTCACATTCTTAGTTTGGTTACTAAATTGAACTTGTTAATTTTTGACCAAAACAATGACCATCAGTCTTGTAATAAACAAAATTTAATCGTAAAATGAATTTATTTAAGTTAATAACTTAAATTGTCATTTCAATTAATGATTAATGAGTTCCTATAGCAACTTTCTACCAAGTAGTAATAATTGAGCAATAACAACTTTTTACCTGGTAGTATGTGCTTAGTTTAGCAGAAATACAGTAGACAAGCATTAGTAGCAAACCATCAACGGTAACCCATGTAGTCCTCAACAGCAACCCATTAGCGGTAAGCTGCTGTTAGCACTAACTCGCATCAGCATGAACTTGATCATCAACAACAAGCGGTTGTTAACAATAACTAATTACTGACCAAGTCACATATTAACACACATGTTAGTATGTTACTGCTACTAACAAAGAACCAAGTAAAAAAAGCGGTTGTGGTAATGTGTGGCTGAAGTGCAAAAAGTGTCATGAAAACACCCCAATACATCCATCACACACAATCACGACATGTCTGTGCGCGTGAGGGTGCTTCACACCTTCTAGGATCCCCACTAATTTCTTATGGCTAAGGAAAAACTACAACAACAACAACCATACCCAGTAAATCCCACAAATAGCAAAGCTACTTATAGGGTCTGGGGAGGGTGGGATGTAGACAGACCTTGCCTCCATCCCTAGGGATAGAGAGGCTGCTTCCAGAGAGACCCTCGGCTCCAAAACGCACATCATACAAAAACACCAAGACAAATAATATAGACACAAGCAGTCTCACATACCAAGAAAGTGATCAGAATGACACAATATAATGTAAATCATGTATAATAGTATACAACCTCAATTGGGCATAAACACAAGGCAATCACCGGAAAAGTCATACGTCCCTAAAATACACCTAAGACATTACTGCAATATCCTCTAGAAGTCCTTAACCTTAATTCTACGCCTCCACGAAGTCCTATCTTGGACCATGTCCTCAGAAAGATGCAACTCTAGTAAATCATGCCTAATCTGCTCATCCCATGTCAGTTTGGGTCTGCCTCTTCCTCTCCTCCCCTCCACAGTAAGAGTTTCCACTACTCTAACTGGTGCCGTCGTTTCCCTCCGCTTTACATGCCCAAACCAACGCAATCTCCCCTCCTTAATCTTATCTGAAATACTAGCCACTCCTAATTTTTCCCTAAAAACCTCATTTCTTATCCGATCTAACCTCGTGTGTCCACACATCCACCTCAGCATCCTCATCTCTGCTATCTCCATCTTGCGCGTTTGTGTCTTCTTGATAGCCCAACATTCTGTTCCATATAGCATAGCAGGCCTAACTGCTACCCTGTAAAATTTCCCCTTTAGTTTAGTTGGGAACCTTCTATCGCACAATACCCCACTGGCTGCCTTCCATCTACACCAGCCAGCCTGTATGCGATGGGTTACATCACTATCTATGTCACCATCTCTTTGGACAAACGACCCCAAATACTTAAATCTAGTTGCTTGCGGGATCAATTGATCCTCAATGGTGATCTGGGTGTCATCGTTATCGGCTACACCACTGAAATCACAATGTAGATACTCAGTCTTAGATCGACTAATCCTTAGGCCCTTGCCCTCTAGAGCTACACGCCACTCCTCTACCCTTGCGTTCAGGCACTGTTTGGTCTCTGCAATCAACACAATATCGTCTGCAAAAAGCAAACACCATGGAACTTTCTCCTGAATCAACTGGGACAACTCATCCAAGACCACCGCAAAAAGAAAAGGACTTAACGCAGACCCCTGGTGGAGTCCTACCTCCACCGGAAAGAAGTTTGTATCCCCTACAGGCGCGCGGACACTAGTTTCCGTTCTATCGTACGTATCTTTATCTAGCTTAACTTCGTTTTTTACATATGGTGTTGCGAAGCTCTGATAAGAACACAAGTCCATATTATTACTTAATTGTATATTAACTTCGTTTTTTACATATGGTGTTGCGAAGCTCTGATAAGAAGAACACAAGTCCATATTATTACTTAATTGTATATTATGTAATAAGTATAATTAATTATTTATTTCAAAAGTAAATGAAAATCACGTTTTCACGACTAACTTTTCAAGTTGTCATTCGCTTATAATGCAAGACCTCTCATTTCAATAAGAGAAATATACTTTTATGTGCTTCGAGAACACTTGTTCATTTCTCATTTGATTAAACGAACCTCTTGTGACTTAGTTTTGAATTTAAAATACTTTTTTTAAAGGAGATGCCTTTCATGTATTTCTTTGACAAAGCTTATAGATTATTATATTTTTATAAAACCGTGGATATCTATAAAGTAATGTAATTGTTTTCTTATAAGTAAAGTTTTAAATACGTATACACCCAAGTTACCCAACGTAAATACATTTTTTTTTGAATGGCCCCCAACGTAAATACATACATTTTTTTTATCAAAATATTTTGACACATGATAAATAAAAAATTTAACATTGTTGTCGAAATTTTAGTTTTACTTGGAATATACTAAAATTTCTTATAGACAAACAAATGAAATGCTTGTTTTTTTAGTATTTAACAACATATTTAATCACGCATTAAATTAAATCATGGCTCTTATTTTAAACAAATACTTTATATTTTTTTAATTGCAATGTAACAAAGGCACATCTCTTTTTTCTGTTAATATTTCAATATATTGTTTTGCCGTGGGTTAGGAAATATGTTTTTGGTATAGTTTTTATGGCAATTCTTAGCAAAGTTTTTAGTTTAAAAATTTTATACATTATTGCATTTACTTTTTGGAGAAACCTATGTTTGTTTTAAATATATTTATACCGTCTGGGTCACTCAAGATTTGATTATAATCATGAAATGCATGAAAATAACGCGTTTGCACTTTATATTCATGAATCATGAATCTATCGTAATTTAAAAGCTTACCTTTTAGAGCTTAAAAAATTGGATCCCGGAAAAAAAATCACGTACTTAATAATAATTAATAAATAAAAAAGTCAAACATGGCCTAATATTATATTTTTAAAAGAGAATACGTTGGAGTTAGAATACATAATCGAGCCAACGAGGTAGTGGTGGAGTGATTAGGGAAATAATTGTTGTTCTTTATGACTCAGGTTCGATTCTCATTCTTCTCATTATTTTCTACAACATCCAGGTGAAGAGCGAATACAGGTGGCGCCGGTTCGACTTGAATGAGAGGTGAGGTTTTACCGATTATTCTACTGTCGTGCCTTTGTGCGGGTGGACTGGTTGCCGCGCATCTGAGGAGAGCCAGGGGCTGGCGGCAGTTGAGTAAAAGATATATTTGTAGTTTTTAACCTTTTATACACTAATATCTTCTTAAGGATTTTCAATTTCCTAACATACTTTTTGTACATTAATATCTTCTTAAGGAATTTTGATTTCCTAATATGCTTGTAAAGAGTATTTCCTAACACTCTTTAGGACTTGTTAGTTTGTATTACATATATTTTAATTGTTTTATGATATTTATTTAGTGAAATTAAACTAAAGAAAGAGTGGGTTTGTGGGCAAATGGGTCTTTCATTACCAAACCAAAAGCAAAGGCACATTGTTGAACATGTACAATGCATTTGTAAACATGTGCAGTGTCACCTTTATGTCTCCACACTACTATTTCTTTCTTTGTCTCTCTTTCCTGTTTAATAATTTACTTTTAAATATATTTAAATTAAATTCAGTCAAAGATCTTATGTAGTTACACCAAAAACAATCAATTAAGTGTCAAATACTTTTTACTTTATTTTATTGAAACAAATAATGCCATAGACATTATATGAACATTCAAGATATTTTTTTTTTGGCCTTGTGAAAGAATATTTGTACGACTTAATTATTATTAATTGTTATATTATACTGATTGTGGTCTAAACTTTTTTCAATTTGTCATGATATATGGCATATTACAAAATATCGAAATCAGCGATGCTAATAAATACTAATATAAAAAATGGTTAGACTAGGCGTTTTGAATTAATTTTTTTTCGAACGGCGACTTTCATTGAAAAAATGGCCCGCTAACAAGCCGCTAGCAAGGCGAAACAACTACAACAAACAAAACATACAAATTACACATTGAAACGCTTCCATTTGGTTCACTCCAAAGACAAGTTTCTGGATCTGTTGTTAATCTACAAGAAACTATAATATTTGATCTCCCCCAAGATGCTTTGAATTTTTATCGGCTCGTTAGAGAACAAGCATTGGTTCCTAGCTCTCCACATACTCCAACACGCGACCATCAACACCGCTTGAATGAGCTGTCTCTTATGACCTTGTTCCGGTACAAACTTATGATAGTAAAAAATGTCTTTAACGGAGAAGAAGTAAAGGGGTGGGAGTTTACACCATGAGCTGATATGCTGCCAAACTACCATGGCAGTAAGACACGATGTAAAAATATGGTTAATGGATTCGTTTTCATTCCTGAAAAACAACACAAGGATGTACTCTGGATGATGTTTCTTCTCACTAATTCATCCGTAGTCGGGAGCCTTTCCAGCAGCATTCATGGGGACTCAGCCTTTCCAGCAACATTAATTCATCCGTAGGCATTTTGAATTAATGGAGGGGTGCTGAACACTCATTAACGGGCTTAACATCGTTTCTTCGGCTCTTTTGTTAATGGGGACTCATCCATTGGGTTAATGGTGGCTAACGGAGAAAAGGTGAGGCTCATGTCTTTCCCAACCAATCGCATGCCCTTCTTTTTTATTTTTTTAAATCTGATTTAGTTATTGGTATTGGGTGTTTAGGCAAAAGGGTGTGTGTGGGGGGGGGGGGGGGTGGGGGCGTGGGTTGGGTCATTAAGGATCGCTAACCACCCCCTCAAACATCCACCATGGTTCACGTGGATTAAACCACGGGCCTTTTTCTTTTTCCAATATTTTAAGCTTGTGTATGTTTACTAATTTAGGATGGTGGTTTGGATCATGACTCATGACCACACCCTTAGGATAGTGGTTTTGGATGGTGGATTAGAGATCGGTGACATGACACTGATGTGAAGGGTCATAACCACACCCTATAGCCTTAGTTAATCCACCAAACATTGTTAAAGGGTATTTAGTTAATGGTCAAGTTCTTATGTGGCAGCGACAAAATGATAATGTGGCAATAGGTTAGTTAATTCACAAAAGATAGCCTTAGAATATTGAGGTTTTTTGATTGTATAACCAAGTGTGCCGATTTTTAATTGTTCGGTTAATTTCGGTTATTGAGAACAATGACTTGTGGTTAATTAGGTTAACCGCCTGCTTTGGAAATTGTACGTTTGTGGATTTAAGCTAATTACGATTATCCAATCAGATTTATTCTTATAATCTATGAGTTTGAATAAGCAACGAATAAGACGTTATTTATAAAAAAACTATAACAAAACTTTTTTGAGATATGACATATTTTTTTAAATTATAAAGAAACATTCTTATAATATATGAAGGACAATAAGCAACGATTAAGACATTATCCTATATATTAACAATACAACCTTATGAATAGTATTTTTTATATTTTAATAATAGTACTTTTTATATTTTAATAATATTTACATTTTTTTCTTTACTTTTTTAAGTTGGATAATTATTCATAAAAAAAGGGATATTGGCCTCTAAGGGTGGAGGGTATGGTCAATCACCCTAGGGTGTTTGAGTGAAATCTTACCCAATAATATTATGCCATGTCAACTCCCTATTCCACTCCCCATTTTGCACTCAATCAGGGGGTATGGTCAATTACCCTAGGGTGTTTGAGTAGGTTAAAAAATAAAAAAATTGTGATTGGTTGAAAGGGATTGGAACCCACCATTAAACCTCCCTCCCTCCCCCTTCCCTCCTCTTCCCAAATCGGTGAATATACACCGAAAATTGTCAAAATTTCGATGACTCAAACATGTGGGGGTGGTCACCGATCGGTGACTCCACCTCCCCGCTCAAGTCCCCGCTTCCTATACCCTCCACCCTAATAATCCATACTAGACGTTAGGGATAAGCAAATGGTACCCGATACCGGTACCGAACCGGTACCGATACCGAAATTACCGAACCAGGTACATTTTCAGTACCGATTCGGTACCGCCTTTTGACATTTTCTATAACAACCCTCCTAAATAATTTTCGACACCCCTAAAATAATTAAAATGTCCCAATACGTCCTAAAATACATCCCGTCTGCTAAAACCGAGCCTAAAATACCATATATAATTAAAAAATTAATTAAAAACAAGAAATAAGGGGTGCTCGCGGGGCGCGACCCCCTTGTCTATAAGTCGTCGCGGGCCGCGACAAGCTAGGCCACCAGGACACCTCCGGTGCCACCACGTGTCGCAATCGTGTCGAGTCTAGTGTCCGAGTCGGACGAGCTAGGGCCTACCCTAGCCACCCTCGCGGGCCGCGTAGCCTTTAGCTACCACCTTCGCGAGGCGCGACGAAGACAAAATGCAGCCCTCTAAATTGAGGGCATCGGCTTCAGTCCAAACCGCTCACAACTTTCTTCTCTCTCTCGAATTTCTGCATAATTAAAGTAATTATCGCGTATAATACCCCCTAATTAGCGAAGCCCCTCGTTGTAAGTATCATAACCCCGGTTACGTATTAGATACGCTGCCCGATTGATCCAGGGTTCCGTAACGGCTGCCGTGGTTCTGCCCGGCGTAGTCATTGGAATGCCGTCTCGGGGAGGGTATTACTAATGTAAATATTGGGTTATTATACTAACGCGTGTGCATTTGTGTAATTAATAGATAATCACCAGGAAATCCTAAAGGAAAACCCTAAGACAGCAATGTGAGTAATCTCCTTTTTGCAAATTGCTTTTACAAAACCTCACTTAATTAACACTATATTAAACAGTGATTGAGTATTTGTACTCTACAATTATCGTTGGTATGTTGGGGTTTTGTATACAAAAATTGTTACTACATTGTGAGTAGTAACATGACCACAAGTCGGGTTGACAGTACCGTTGTAACGCCCTGCGTCCCTAAACTTTAGACTCTTGGCAAGTTTAGCCCCTGGACTTTGCATTTTGTCAATTTTAGCCCCTGACCTATGTAGTCATTAATACTTTTGGTACTTGGTGAACTCTATGCTATATACTAGATACTTGAAATGCCTAAATCTATATACTTGAAATGCCTAAATCTATATGCTTGAAATGCCTAATTCTATATACTTGAAATGTCTAAATCTATATACTTGGTGCTTGACTCTTGAGGCTCGTGAAACTTGAGACTTGGTTGAACGAGGGACTGGAGTCTTGTCACTGGCGGAAACTATGAAACTTTTGAAATATTTTGTGTGTTATTGCTATAATCTAGTTATTCTATTACCCAACAAAAACGTAAAGCAACGCTTGATCTAAACGCGCGAAACGAGTCAAAGACGGAAATGCGAAAAGGATGGATTGGCCGAGTGGCAATCCGATCGGATGACCACCCGATCGGATGACCATCCGATCGGATGACCACCAGATCAGATGGCCACTCGATCGAGTTGCCATCCGATCCGTGCACCGCCTTGACCTTCACACTTTCCCACATTATAAATAGGCCTGTCACATCAGTCCTTCACTGATGTGACAGCCTCACTCGACCCAGACACACGCACACCGCATTTCTTCGATTTCTCGGCTATTTTGGTACGTTTTACACTAGATTTTTGTACTTTCTTAATCTACACAACATTCTCTATGAGATTCTCCTTTGAAATCTCATTTTTCACCGTGAAATCTCTTAGATCTGAGTTCTTAAGGATGATGTCATCAATGGTGGTTTGTACAAACTACTATATGATGTCACTCCTGATGAAATCTAGCTTAGATCTAAGGAATTTCATGCGTTTTACACGAAATCTAAGCTAGATCTACACTTTTCAAGCTAAAACCTATGTTTATCTTCATCTGTTCTTGAACTTTTACATAAAACGGAAAGATCCGGATCTGAACGGACTGCAGACTTGATTATTAGTCTGGAGTCGGCTTGGAAAGGGGTTGTTACCGGAGAAGATGACCAGAGTACGGATTCTGACACGAACACCGTCACGAACGGACGACTGAGCGGACTGGGGTGATTCCCACCCGATCGGATCGGCTGTACACTGAGGGGTTCAGCGATGGTCTTAGTACGTACCACGTCGTCGTTGCTTAAATCAGAAACTTAGAGTTTTTACAAAATTTAGAACGGGACAAGGTAACCCGGTCGAGTGGCAATCCGATCAGATATGTAACATCTGTGCTTGTAATCATTATGAACAGTTCAATTATCAATAAAACAATGTTATTTGATCCCAATGTTTGTTTGGTTGTGTTTTACATTTTTCATGTTTTGACTTTTATTCAATTTCAAACTCTATATCGCTTTCTGGAGAGTTATATGCAAACTGGTACGTAAACTGATGTGTGTAAAATGCAACATATAAATTACATCAAATGAGGCATAAAACTAACCCTTTTTAAGTACTAATGTTGGAAAAAGAGTGTTTTTGTCTTCCTTTTGTATTTTCAGGATTAAATGAGCTCAACTTCACAAAAGAAGCAAAAAGACAGCTAAATCTAACATAAATACAAGAAAAGGAACATAAGTGGACTGCCCGACCCCTCAACGGCATCTTCCCAAGCAAAATAGAGAAGGCAGAAGACTGAACACGCCCCGTGCTCAGCCAGCACGGGGCCGTGCCCAAGAAGCAGCAGAAAAGACAAACCTATAGAAGCTTCTATTGCCCACCACGGGGCCGTGCACAGTGAACACGGGGGCGTGGCGAAAGTACAGCAGGCACATTAATTGTAATTGCGAATTACAATTAATGAAGAGAGAGAGTGTCAGACAGGCACGGGGCCGTGTCCAGCGGACACGGGGGCGTGCCCAGCCTTCTGTTCAGCCTATAAATAGGAGTGCTTGGTTTCATTTCAACTCATCCCTTGGCACACCACCTCTCTCACACTTCATCCACCACCCACCACTATCACAACACTATCATCCACCACCATCATCCATTGTCCATCGTAGAGTGTGTGAGTCGTCTCGGGATCCAAGATTGATCGTAAGAGTTCTTGACAATCAAGGCCATGTTTGCCTAAGTCTCTTACATCACTTGGTGAAGACAAAGTGTCTAGTATAATACTTTTTATTTCTAATCTTTTGCACTTTTTATTTGGTTTTGTATTAATGACTTTAATAACTAGTTACTTATGTTGAAGGTGATCTTTCCTTATCGTTTGTCCGTGGTGTCTTGGCATTATTTTACTGTCTATATAAAATAAAAGATTTTCACCATTCATATCTCCACGGTCTATATGGAGGTATGTTGGCTACCTGGTCGGGGGTTAAGAGAACGGTTTGGTAAAGGTCTTGCCATTGTTCAGCGTTTAGAGGTCCTGCAATGGACCTGGGTCAAATTTAGTAGGACCTCCTTCAATGCTTCACGGCATTGGATGGCGGGGGTCCAAACTCTTTGATCCCCTCATAAGTTAACTACTATTAATACTATAACCCGGCTATTTAGGACTGTATCCCTGCTGACTCAGACTACTTAGCCGAGGGTAACGTCACCGCCAAAAGCGGGGCCTACCATAATATTGCATTAATAACTTAATTCATTATCTTCCAATAATCCACCCTTTTAGGATTGTATCCTTGCTGACTCAAACTACAGGGGTGAGGGTAACGTCACCTTCAAAAGAGGGGCCTACTACAATAACTAAGATAATCTCTTAATTATGTGCAAAAGTGCGGAAATAATCAAAGGTTATACTAGATACGAGTCGGAACCAAGTGATTCATCTTGTCTATCTGTTTTTATTTTTATTTTTATTTTCAGCATTTTAGTTAGTTTTTATTTTTCTTAGTTTAAAAACATTTTTCTAAACTTTTTACTTTGATTAGACGTTGAGGATAAACCGGTACTAAAAGCTCTTGTGTCCTTGGACGACCTCGGTATCTTACCAACGCTATACTACGCTCACGATGGGTGCACTTGCCTATATGTGTGTTTAGTGTTAGTAAAATATCGTGTTTTATAAATTTAAAACTTGGCTAAAATAAGTGTTAAAGGGGCTTAAAATATACACCTAATATATATAACACTTCACACGCATCAAGTTTTTGGCGCCGTTGCCGGGGACACAAGGATTTTAAGAAAGTTAGGAATCAACGGCCTAATCTTATTTTTATTTTTCTTTTTATTTTTTTAGGATTTTTCTTAGTTTTTCAGCTTCTGCAGAGCTCAGCACGGGCCGTGCCCGCTGAACACGCCCCCGTGCTAAATCATTGGAACTGGCAATCCTGTTTTAAGTCAGACAGTAAGCTGAACACGGGGCCGTGCTCACTCAACACGCCCCCGTGCCCAAGATTCACTTACTGAAAACATAACCGTTAGATCCCGGCGGTTGGTAATTTCTGACATAAACATGAGTGATAGTAATTGCTTTTACTTTCGGCACTCTTATGGTACGTGGTGTCAATTATGTGGAGGCGAACATAAAGAATTAGAATGTTACTTTCTAAATTATAGGCCCCACTACATAGACCCACCGATTCCTTATAACCTTAAGAGGGGCGAAAGTAAAAATAAGCACTATTTCTCCCTCGAATGCGCCCAGCCAGATATTCTAGGAGAAATGCTCCTTGACGAGTTATTTCAACTAGAAGAGCTAATTCTGAATTGGTTAAAAGAGCTTAGGGAGGATTTTATTGATCCGCCCCAAGACGATGACCATGAAGAAATGTTGGAACCGCATTCCGACAACCTCGTTGCTCCCAAAAATACCTTCATACCTAGCAAAGACGTAGACGATAGTCGTCCCTGTGCCGATTGTGCCGTGAAGGACTCTCCATCGACTTCGTTTGGTGCATACATAGACCTGAGCGATTCGGCATACACCTTCTTTAACGAGAGCCCGGGAAAGGGTTGGACTTGTCCACCTAGAATGAAAATAGGAATTACCCTCACCGACAACCTCTTGCGTTCTCGCCTTAGTTTAGAACAATGGAGGTATCTTAGGCACTTTGGGGTTGTTCCAACCAGTAAGGAACCACCCGATATCGACGAGATCCTTAGAAGTAACAAAACTCCATAAGACAGCCTCCAGACACGGGGCCGTGTCCAGGTCAACACGCCCCCGTGCTCACCTAAAAGATTCTCTGCTAATTTTGTCAGAATACGGACAAAATGTGTCAGGATTTCCTCTGCACACGGGGCCGTGTCCAGCCAACACGGGGCCGTGTCCAGTGCGCTGTCGTTTTCTTTAAATGCAGCCTGATTCCTGCTCATTTTTGACCACTTCAATTGACAGAGATTCCTGGGATCTTCACTCATACCATCCTAGGTAAGTGCTAAATGAAGGTTCCCAAGGACCATCTTGTCCCTTCCACTTTTATTCATTTCCTCTTCTTTCAAAATTTTTCAACATTTCCTCCATGGAAGCTTGGAAATCCCATGATTCCAACCCTCTATGTGAAGTTTGTAAGATTATTTGCTAAGGATTCTTGTTTAAAGTTAGTTGTATAACTTTATTTTAAATTATCTAAGCCTAACACCCAGCTAAAAATCATGAAAATAATTTAAAACTCCAAGACTCCTTAGCCTAAAATCCTGCAGACAAATGGACACGGGGCCGCGCTTAGCGAGCACGGGGCCGTGTCCGAGGCACTGTTTCGTAAAAATTTAGCTTCCTTCGGTTTCTTTCACAGAAAATGGCAAGCAGAACAAGCGGATCATCTTCAAGAAGTAACCGACAAGAGAGGAGATCATCAACAACAGAAGACTCTCTTGTAAACTATGTTTACGCCCTAAGGGAGGCTTTTGACGAAATGACAGGAGTGGAGGAAGCATTGGTCGACCGTATCAACCATCTAGCAGTGGGGCTGGAGGGTTGTCTCCGAGAGGTAAACCTCTTGCACCAGAGGTTAAACCTTCTCGCCTCCCCGCCTTTGGTACCTATAATAACCCAAAGGGCGTGGAACGTGGTGCCCGAAGTCATCATTCCGGCCGAATGGTACACCATGCACCAAGAGCCTCCGCAAAGGGTGGTGCAAGGAGTCCCGGTGAATGTTCCCCATCAGCCACCAGTTACTGAGGAAAATGAAGCCGCATTCTTCCTTCCTAGGGAGATCGAAGAATGGCTTTAAACAACGTTTAGGGAAGAAATCCTTCGGCTAAAAGTCCTACTATATCGGGAAACTATTCTCGAAATTTTCTTAAAATAGTAGAACTCTTTATGATAACCTCGTGTACCTCCTGACCTATTTAGTTAAGTTTTTGTTTTATCTTAATTTAGGACTATGTAAGGTCTCTCTATGATGCAATGAAATGATGGTTTATAAAGTTTGGATGGTTCATAATGAATAAAACACACTCATGGTGGTAAGGGATGAAAAAGGGAACGAGAAAAATGACCCCATGCACAAGAACAAGGCAACCCGACAATTCTCTCCATTACAGAAGGTTCCACACGGGCCGTGTCCAACCAACACGGCCCCATGCTGAACCCCCTGCAGAAAAATGCCCAGTTCAGGTAACTGGACACGGGCCGTGTTCACCAGACACGCCCCCGTGTCCAGGCTTCTGTTTCTTTTCTTTAATTTCTGTTACTGGCACCTGAACACGGGGCCGTGTCCGGTCCCCACGGGGCCGTGTCCAGACTACCAGTAACATAAATCTTTGCTTTTAACACCATTTTACACATCTAATCAACCTAAAAATTTATTTTTGGGACACATTGAGGACAATGTGTAATTTAAGTGTGTGTGGGGGGGGGGGGGGATGCTAAAACCTTGAATCTTGCAAGTCCTAAATACAAGCCTTACACAAAACTCTATTGGAACCGCTAATCACCCCAATTTTTTTCAAAAATTTCATTTTTTTTACTTGTCTAGGTTTAACTCGGGAAATTCAAGTTCTCAAAAAGGTTATATTTTTATGAATTTACAACCAATAGCGTAGTGATAAAAAGAACCAACATAAGAAAATTATGAAAAGGCATGGCAAACTTAGTTAAAATTTGATTATATATACTTGATCATATAAAAAACCCATTCCCACAAAAGTGAGTTTTGAGCCTTTATTGAGCATACAAAATTACATCTTTAGACTAAATGCTCATTTTTCGTTTCTTGTGTGAATAGCTGCTTGGTTCTTACGACTCTAGAACTTGCCATGACGATACATTCCCGGTCCTTATCAACTTAAACCCGAGTAAGTAAATGATGGAGGCATTAGGACTAACCCTTTTTATTTCTACACCATTATTTTTCTTTTTCTTTTACCACCTACCCAAAAATCCCCCTAGTTAGCCCCTTTGAGCCTAAACCTTTTCATTTCATCACCCAAACCAAAAACCCTTTTACCCACCAAAACCTTTTTTTATTTTTAACCCTTTGTTTTAGTAACAAGTTCGGTTTTTCCGTATGATCATTCAAAAAAAAATGTGTTGATGATGAAGCAAAAGAAAATAAACAAACAAGTTCATCAAGAATAACTTTGTTTGAATAAAAGCTTCATCAAAATAAAAATAGAAAGTCCTACGAAAACCGACATTTGTTACGCTTTTCGCCCTTTTTCTACTAACCACTATCCCAACCACCTACCTTTAACCCAAGCCTAACCCTTAACCCACAAAGTCCTCTTGATATTTACAAAGGTATAAAAGTTAAAAAGGAGGAGGATTGATTGCTTGGCAAGCTTATGGTAGGAATAAGTTCCATGCCGCTCTCGAGTGATTCACTAAAAATACACCTTCGGCCGAGTGTGAGTGATTTCTCCCGTGAGGTATGTGAACTTGTGTATAAATGGAATTTTAAAAAGGCATGTTATGCCCAAATAAGTAATTTCTCCTATGAAACGTTCTAAATAAATCATTACGAATAGGACTGTAAATAGATAAAAATAAAACCCAAAAAGATCTTGGATTCCCAACACTCTACGACAAGCCCAAAACCTTCTCTTCTACCTATTCCATTTGGGAGTGTAAGCCACATATTAAAGAGTTTTGCTTGAGGACAAGCAAAAGTTCAAGTGTGGGGGTATTTGATGTGTGTAAAATGCAACATATAAATTACATCAAATGAGGCATAAAACTAACCCTTTTTAAGTACTAATGTTGGAAAAAGAGTGTTTTTGTCTTCCTTTTGTATTTTCAGGATTAAATGAGCTCAACTTCACAAAAGAAGCAAAAAGACAGCTAAATCTAACATAAATACAAGAAAAGGAACATAAGTGGACTGTCCGACCCCTCAACGGCATCTTCCCAAGCAAAATAGAGAAGGCAGAAGACTGAACACGCCCCGTGCTCAGCCAGCACGGGGCCGTGCCCAAGAAGCAGCAGAAAAGACAAACCTATAGAAGCTTCTATTGCCCACCACGGGGCCGTGCCCAGTGAACACGGGGGCGTGGCGAAAGTACAGCAGGCACATTAATTGTAATTGCGAATTACAATTAATGAAGAGAGAGAGTGTCAGACAGGCACGGGGCCGTGTCCAGCGGACACGGGGGCGTGCCCAGCCTTCTGTTCAGCCTATAAATAGGAGTGTTTGGTTTCATTTCAACTCATCCCTTGGCACACCACCTCTCTCACACTTCATCCACCACCCACCACCATCACAACACCATCATCCACCACCATCATCCATTGTCCATCGTAGAGTGTGTGAGTCGTCTCGGGATCCAAGATTGATCGTAAGAGTTCTTGACAATCAAGGCCATGTTTGCCTAAGTCTCTTACATCACTTGGTGAAGACAAAGTGTCTAGTATAATACTTTTTATTTCTAATCTTTTGCACTTTTTATTTGGTTTTGTATTAATGACTTTAATAACTAGTTACGTATGTTGAAGGTGATCTTTCCTTATCGTTTGTCCGTGGTGTCTTGGCATTATTTTACTGTCTATATAAAATAAAAGATTTTCACCATTCATATCTCCACGGTCTATATGGAGGTATGTTGGCTACCTGGTCGGGGGTTAAGGGAACGGTTTGGTAAAGGTCTTGCCATTGTTCAGCGTTTAGAGGTCCTGCAATGGACCTGGGTCAAATTTAGTAGGACCTCCTTCAATGCTTCACGGTATTGGATGGCGGGGGTCCAAACTCTTTGATCCCCTCATAAGTTAACTACTATTAATACTATAACCCGGCTATTTAGGACTGTATCCCTGCTGACTTAGACTACTTAGCCGAGGGTAACGTCACCGCCAAAAGCGGGGCCTACCATAATATTGCATTAATAACTTAATTCATTATCTTCCAATAATCCACCCTTTTAGGATTGTATCCTTGCTGACTCAAACTACTGGGGTGAGGGTAACGTCACCTTCAAAAGAGGGGCCTACTACAATAACTAAGATAATCTCTTAATTATGTGCAAAAGTGCGGAAATAATCAAAGGTTATACTAGATACGAGTCGGAACCAAGTGATTCATCTTGTCTATCTGTTTTTATTTTTATTTTTATTTTCAGCATTTTAGTTAGTTTTTATTTTTCTTAGTTTAAAAACATTTTTCTAAACTTTTTACTTTGATTAGACGTTGAGGATAAACCGGTACTAAAAGCTCCTGTGTCCTTGGACGACCTCGGTATCTTACCAACGCTATACTACGCTCACGATGGGTGCACTTACCCATATGTGTGTTTAGTGTTAGTAAAATATCGTGTTTTATAAATTTAAAACTTGGCTAAAATAAGTGTTAAAGGGGCTTAAAATATACACCTAATATATATAACACTTCACACGCATCATAAACGTAACCAGTTTAATGCGACAAATACTCCGGAACATCAACATATACTTAACATACCTTAAATAACCTTTACATAACTTAGAAATAAGTTTTGAAGGCTTTGGTATAGCGAAAACAAGTTAATTCGCTTACAGGGACTAAACTTGACAAACTGCGAAAGTATGCCAATTTGAACTGTAACGAACATTTCGGAACATGACCATAAGTTAAACACACCTTAAATATCCTTTATATAGCTTAGAAATAGGCTTTGAGGGGTTCGGTGTGCTAAAATAAACTTTTGGGTCATTCAGGGACTAAAAGCGTCAAAAAGTGAACAAGTTTGCATTTTCGCGCATAACTTACGTTCTGAATACCTCCGGACATCCAAAAATTTATGTAAGCACTAAAATGTTTTATTTTAGTGTTTGGCATAAGAAAAATCCATTCGTCGCGCAATTTGGATCGTTTTTCGCGCTTATGCGCATTCGGTCGTAATTAAGCGAACATCGCGATCGTACGACCAAACGAACCAACATCCGACATATTTTTGAGCATGTTTCATGCCCACAATGTTTAGAAATCCTTGTGGAGCCTTGAAAATGATTTAACGAGCCTTAAACATGTCGGAAATGGCCTTAATACGCAACGGGGACTGAAATGGGAACATTGGAAAGTGTTTACTGATCAGGAGGACCTTAGCGTGACACCTAGCCCCCTTGGCGTCACGCTAGGCCTCTTCTGATCAGCAAAAGCCATTTTAAACACATGTTAACAGCCCTTAAACCCTCCAAAGGCCAATGCCAAGTGTCAAACTCTTGTGGTGGAAGCTAAATGAGCTACCACAACATTCCAACAAGTGTAGGGATGTGATCATTCCCTCTTCTCCAAGAAACGATCCTAACGGTGAACCGAAATCTATAAATACCCATCACATTTTCACTCATTCCTCACAAGAATCTGATTTGAGAAGCTCTAAGTTGAAACCTTTGTTTCATACCTGAGCTACTTGGATCAAAATTAGCATTCGGGGACCCTTTGTAAGTGTTCCTTCGTTCTTTTATTGCTTTTCGAGTCCGAAAGTCAAACTTTGTTTGACTTTCTGCATTGACCAGTTTATGGTCAATGCGAAGTTCGTTTGAACTTCGCAACGTGAGCGTAATCACGATGGTTATAGTCCCTTGTGACTATGCCTACTGATTACCACGTTGTCTAGGGTGTAAGGGTAAGCGATCTAATAAATCGCTTATACCTTCGAACCCGACCCATTTGGTCGATCATTAGGATCCGACCAAACACTTTAGGTGACCATAGTATATAGGGAATAACCTTCCGAGGTTTTACCTTATGGTCGCTTCGTTTAAGTAGTTGTATGATAGGTAAGTTTATATGCCTTAGGTAAATTACCAAAATACCCCTTTGATGCCAAAATTCATTTTAAGCATATGTAACGTAACTTTTGACATCTAAACTGATTTGACAACAATATTAGACATGATAAGGCATATGTTACTTGTCATAGGACTAGTTAAGCGGTCCGAACGCGTTTCACGCGAACGACGCGTTTAAGTAGCATAAGCTACCTAAACGGGTCGTAATGGGTCGTAAGCACTTAGGCTAGGTTTCATTTAGTATGTAGGCTTTGTTAAACCATACTACATGAGTTCCCATACTCATTTGGTTTACGAGCCCTCATTCTATCCGATCCTCCGATATAGGTCCGGTTTATTAACATAGTTACCTATATTAGGTGCCGTTTGATTCCGAGATCTCTAGCTTTACTTGGTGGTTATCTTAGGACTTCTGAGCAATCTCAAGTGAGTACATAGACCCCTCTTTTACTGTTTTCCAAACATTTTGGGGTGAAACACATGTGCCTACTTGTTACTTTCGTGCTTTCCTGCTTTCACATCATATACTTGCTATGTTCATTAGTACATTTATAGTACATGATTTCATTGTGTTCATGCTATGTATGTCCATTGTGTGCATATTTAGTACATTGTTTTACATTACATTTCATGCTATGTATGCCCATTGTGTGCATACTTAGTACATTGTTTCACATTACATTTCATGCTATGTATGTCCATTGTGTGCATACTTAGTACATTGTTTCACATTACATTTCATGCTATGTATGCCCATTGTGTGCATACTTAGTACAGTTGTTTTCATCACATGTTTACATTTTGGTATGACATTTGGGTTGTTTAAAATGGAACAATACATTCATTAACATTAGCTACGCCGTTCGTTAGTAGGTAGTGGTACCATAGGAATTGACAACTCCCGTTCCAGACATCCTGGGTAGGTTTGGATGAAAGGAATGACCGAATTCGATACACATAACTTAGATAAACCTTTAATTTGTTTAAGGGTTTATCGCCACAGTCTCAAGGCTTGGATGTATGCATTTTCACAATACCGCATAAATGTTTGTATCAGTATAGCATGCATTTGTTCCACAAAACATAACTTTGATTTAAACGATGTTTTACTTCAATACCTTGTTTTTGTGCATTTTACATATGGTTTAGTTGATAATTTCACTTACCATACATGATATTTTTGGGTACACATTACATGATCTACATTAAACATAAACATTTTGACATTGATATACACATTTAGTGGTTTACATTGGACATAGACATTTCGATATGGTTTACACATTAACCCATGACAATTCATTTATACATAAACAATTTACATTGGTGGTTGGTTTGAGTAAGTGATTTGAGTAACGAGGCGTGTGTAATATGATACAAGCATGGTGGATACGCCGCTGGTACTTCCTATATATAAGTGTTTGTATGACATTACATGTCGTAGCGTTACTTAAATCATTTCAATATTTGACATATTACGTTTTACATAAACAACTTATTTTCACAAGACATTGATTTACAAAACAACTTATCTTATACAAACTCATTTTACTTGGTTATTCATTTAACCTTACATTATTCTCTTATTTATACATATCATCGCTTTTTGAATGATTTACAAAACAAAACAATTTACAAGGTTCATGACTGACTTTTGTTAAACAACTTTTTCTAAACTTATAAGTCATGAATCCTCTTTTCACAAATCCTATGTATCTCACAGGTATTTTTATGCTGACGTACCTATTTTCACATGTGTTTTCAGGAGCTATTGCGTAGGAGGATGATCATGACACTAGGGTGGACCTGTGCCTTAGAGACTAAAAATGAAGATAGACTAGTTTAATTATGTTATGAACTCTTTGTTTCCTGTTTAAGACAATATAACACTCTTGTTTAATAAATAAAATATAACTTTGTATGCCATGGTTGTGAAACAATAATTCTGTTACAACACTCCCCGACGTTTCCGCCACGTTTTGTATGTTCTACGTGGTCGGGGTGTGACAGAAGAGTTGGTATCAGAGCCAATGGTTATAGGGAATTAGGATACTAGTAATGCTTTGACCTAGACTATAATCTTTCTAGGACCCTAACACAAGTTATCTTGTGTTTAGATCTTAAAACATGCACATCACCTATCCTTAGGTGATTATCAAAACAAAAACCAAATTTTTCCGAAACGATTTTTGAAAAACAATCATCTGTTTTTGGATGATTTATTACAAGGTTTTGAACCCTCTATTGTAAGGTTTTGAACCTTCTATTGTAAGGTTTTGAACCCTTCCAGTTTGATTTTTGGCCTTGTGCCTTTCAAATTTTCAAAATCTCGTCAAAATTTTGGGTTCTAAATAGTGTGAACACGTGCAAACTGGAAGAGTGAATGCCTGTACCCTGGGTTTTCTGTCTAAGGCTAGAGTGTTCGTACAAATCCACATAATCGGACCAGTCACTCTTACCTGGGAACTCTTGGGGTGAGTGTTCACTTATAGGCGAGCATGTCTTCACGATACATTATTTTTCACCCATTTACTTTGATTAGTCACTGTGTGTCGTTTGTTTGCTTGGTAATGCGGACAAATGACCACCATCTTTTCTTTTGTTAATTTTGTTTCATCTCATTCTCTTCATCCAATCATCTCACTCATTCCCTTTCATGTTTTCCTCTTTTAGAATGCCTCCTCGACGCGAAAACCAGATAGCGACTGCCGAACTGCCAGAAATCATTGCGCAGCAGATGGCTGCTCAATTCCCAAACCTCTTTGCTCAATGGAACCAAGCCAACAACAACAACAATGCTCCATGCAAATACAAGGATTTTAACTCGGCTAAACCACTCAAGTTTAGTGGTTCTGAAGGAGCGACTGGGCTTCTTCAATGGTTCGAGAGCATTGAGAATACTTTTCGCCACGTGCAGTGTCCTGACAATCGCAAGGTCGAGTTTTCTTCGAGTGTGTTTCAGAAGAGGGCTCTCACATGGTGGAACGGGGTTATGAGAGACCGTGGTGCAGAAGTTGCTCTAGCACAAACTTGGGCTGAACTTAGGGCCCTTATGATGAGGGAGTTCTGTCCTCATCATGAACAGCGAGCTTTGGAGAGAGAGTTCGATGACTTGAAACAAGACAGTGGCGAGCACAGGGCATATACCGATAGATTTGAGGAATTTGAGTCTGCTTTGCCCAACAATGGTTACCCCACTCGACAAGGCTATCGAAAGGTACATCGACGGCCTACCTGACTCAGTGCAAGACATCATTACTGGTAGTAACCCTGCCACACTCCGTCAGGCTATCGAGTTAGCAGCGACATTGACTGAGTCGCAGATTCGGAAAAATAAGTTACACTGGAAGGGTGACAAGGGCAAGAAATAGTCCTCTGACAAGGAAGATAGCAAGAAAGGTCAAAACAAGAATGGAAAGGATTCTGGTTCATCGAAAAGGGAAAGGAAGCGTAAGGCTTCCCAAAACTATGCTGTCACTGCCCAAGCTAACCAGGCAGCTCCCAACCAACCTGCACAGCCTCCAGCGAAGAAGCCCTATTCAGGGAATGCACCTTTGTGCAATAGATGCAACAGTCACCATCAGCCGCAACATCAGTGCCGTTTCTGTAATAACTGTGGGAAGTCGGGTCATCTTGCCAATGTTTGTCGGTTTGCTCAGAATCAGGCAGTCCAGAACCCGGCTCAACAAGTTGCTCAGCCTCCTGCTCAGCAACAGGGTCAAGCTGCACGACCACACTACCCACCAGGTGCTTGTTATAACTGTGGGGATCTGACCCACTACCGTAACCAATGTCCAAGATTGGTGAATGCGAATCCAGCTCAGGCTCCGGCTCGAGGTCGAGTCTTCAACATGAATGCTCAAGAGGCGTAGGCGGACGATAATGTGGTGAACGGTACGTTCCTTATTAATAATCAGCCTGCATCTGTTCTTTTCGATTCTGGTGCCGACAAGAGTTTTGTGTCATTGTCTTTTGAGCCAATGCTTCGCGTGTCTAGAACGAAACTAGGAAAACCCTTGACAGTAGAAGTTGCTAGTGGTGAACCCATTGTTCTTGATTCTGTTCTACGCAACTGCCAGTTGAACCTTAACGACCATCTTTTTCCTATCAACCTCACGCCTATGCAACTTGGAAGCTTCGACGTCATTGTGGGTATGGACTGGTTATCCAAGCATCATGCAGAAGTAGTTTGTTTCGAGAAGATCGTTCGTGTGCCGCTTTCGACAGGCGAGATCCTACAGGTTCAAGGTGAGAAACCGTCTGGTGGTCTCAAGCTCATGTCTTATTTTAAAGCTCGGAAATATCTGCGGAAGAACTATGTGGCTTTCTTAGCACATGTTACAGCAGATAAAGGCAAGGGTAAGTCTATTTCAGATATTCCTGTCGTTCGGGATTATTCTGAAGTTTTCCCTGAAGAGTTACATGGTCTACCCCCAGCACGCCAAGTCGAGTTCCACATTGATCTCATACCTGGTGCAAATCCCATTGCCAGAGCTCCATATCGTCTTGCACCATCTGAGATGCAAGAGTTGTCTAAGCAGCTTCAGGAGCTCTCTGACAAAGGTTTTATACGTCCTAGCTTTTCACCTTGGGGTGCTCCCGTTCTTTTTGTCAAGAAGAAGGATGGATCCTTTAGGATGTGTATCGATTATCGTGAGCTTAACAAGCTTACCATCAAGAATCAATATCCCCTACCGCGCATAGACGATCTCTTTGATCAGTTACAGGGCGCTTCTTATTTTTCGAAGATTGATCTGCGTTCCGGGTATCATCAACTTCGTGTGCATGAAGAAGATATTCCCAAGACAGCTTTCCGCACTCGTTATGGGCATTACGAGTTCACAGTCATGCCATTCGGTTTGACTAATGCTCCTGCTGTGTTCATGGACTTAATGAATAGGGTCTGCAAGCCTTATTTGGATCAGTTCGTCATTGTTTTTATTGATGACATCTTGATATACTCTAAGACGCAAGCTGATCACGAGCAACATCTTCGTCTTACTCTGGAACTCCTAAAGAAAGAGCAACTTTTCGCCAAATTCTCCAAGTGCGAATTCTGGCTTAAAGAAGTTCAATTTTGGGGCATATTGTCAACGAACGAGGTATTCATGTAGATCCCTCCAAGATCAGTGCGATTAAGGATTGGGATACGCCTACTACTCCTACTGAAGTTCGTTCTTTTCTTGGTCTAGCGGGTTATTACCGCCGCTTCATTGAGAAATTCTCAAAGATTGCAGTTCCTCTAACTGCTCTAACTCAGAAGAACAAGCCCTTTGATTGGGGATTCAAGCAAGAGGAAGCTTTTCAACACTTGAAGCAGAAACTTTGTGACGTGCCTGTTCTGACTTTGCCTGAGGGCAATGATGATTTCGTCGTTTATTGCGATGCATCTACATTGGGTCTTGGCTGTGTTCTGATGCAAAGGAACAAATTCATAGCATATGCATCGAGGCAGTTGAAGATACATGAGAAGAACTACACCACTCATGATCTTGAGTTGGGTGCAGTTGTCTTCGCTCTTAAGATCTGGAGACACTATTTGTACGGTACAAAATGTGTGGTTTTCATGGACCACAAAAGTCTTCAGCATATCTTCAACCAGAAAGAACTCAACATGAGGCAACGACGTTGGGTCGAGCTCCTAAACGATTATGACTGCGAAATTCGCTACCATCCTGGTAAGGCGAATGTCGTAGCCGATGCATTGAGTCGTAAGGAACGTACTAAGCTTCATTGTGTTCGTGTTCAATCTGTTATTCAAGCTCGATCCGATATCCAAGCACGCATTTCTCAGGCTCAACAATCTTGTGTTTCACAAGGTTTGATGGATAAGGAATTTCCCTATCACATAACACCTGATCTCGATCTGAAGGACAATGGATCGTATTACTTCATGGACCGTTTGTGGGTCCCAAGCCTAGATAACCTTCGCACCTTGCTTATGGATGAAGCCCATAAGTCTCGCTATTCTGTTCATCCTGGCTCAGATAAGATGTATAAGGATCTTCGTATTCAGTATTGGTGGCCTGGTATGAAGAAAGACATTGCCTTATATGTATCAAAATGCCTTACTTGTCTTAAGGTTAAGGCTGAACATCAGCGTCCTTCTGGTTTATTGGTGCAACCAGAGATTCCAGTTTGGAAATGGGAAAACATTACTATGGATCTCATTACTAAACTTCCGCGCACAAAGAAAGGTCATGATGCCATCTGGGTAGTCGTTGATCGTCTTACTAAGTCAGCGCATTTCTTGCCAATCCGTGAGGATTTTTCTGCTGACAGACTTGCTAAAATCTATGTGGATGAAATTGTAGCTCGACATGGTGTTCCTTTGAACATCATTTCTGACAGAGATGCTCGTTTCACTTCTCATTTTTGGAGAACCATGCAATCTGCTATGGGGGCCCAACTTAATCTGAGCACAGCTTATCATCCGCAAACGGATGGTCAATTTGAGAGAACAATCCAGACTCTGGAGGATATGCTTAGAGCTTGTGTGATCGAATTTGGTGGTAGTTGGGATTCACATCTTCCGTTAATTGAATTCTCCTACAACAACAGTTATCACACCAGCATCAAAATGGCTCCTTTCGAAGCTCTCTATGGTCGAAAATGTCGTTCACCAGTCTGCTGGAATGAGATCGGCGAGGCTCAGCTTACTGGACCTGCCTTCATTTTAGAGACAACTGACAAGATTAAGAAAGTTCGTGATAACCTTCAGACAGCTAGAAGCCGTCAAAAGAGTTACGCGGACCCAAAACGCAAGCCCTTGGAATTTCAAGTCGGTGATCGAGTATTACTTAAGGCCTCACCTTGGAAAGGTGTGATTAGATTTGGAAAGAAAGGAAAACTTGCACCTAGATACGTTGGACCATTCAAGATCGTCGAAAGAATCAGTAAGGTAGCCTACAGACTTGAGTTACCTCCTGAACTTGGAAATGTTCATCCAACCTTTCACGTGTCCAATCTCAAGAGGTGTTTAGCTGATGAGAACCTCCACATACCGCTTAACGAAATTCGTGTTGACAAAACACTGAAATTTGTTGAGAAGCAAGTGGAAATCATGGAACGTGAAGTCAAGTGGCTTAAACGCAAGCGCATTCCTTTGGTCAAAGTTCGCTGGGAAGCTAAACGTGGACCCGAGTTTACTTGGGAACGCGAAGATCAAATGAAGGCGAAATATCCGCATCTTTTCCCACGAGTTTCCTCTAAATAAATTTCGGGACGAAATTTCCACAAGTAGGGGAGACTGTAACATTTGTGCTTGTAATCATTATGAACAGTTCAATTATCAATAAAACAATGTTATTTGATCCCAATGTTTGTTTGGTTGTGTTTTACATTTTTCATGTTTTGACTTTTATTCAATTTCAAACTCTATATCGCTTTCTGGAGAGTTATACGCAAACTGGTGCGTAAACGTAACCAGTTTAATGCGAAAAATACTCCGGAACATCAACATATACTTAACATACCTTAAATAACCTTTACATAACTTAGAAATAAGTTTTGAAGGCTTTTGGTATAGCAAAAACAAGTTAATTCGCTTACAGGGACTAAACTTGACAAACTGCGAAAGTATGCCAATTTGAACTGTAACGAACATTCCGGAACATGACCATAAGTTAAACACACCTTAAATATCCTTTATATAGCTTATAAATAGGCTTTGAGGGGTTCGGTGTGCTAAAATAAACTTTTGGGTCATTCAGGGACTAAAAGCGTCAAAAAGTGCACAAGTTTGCATTTTCGCGCATAACTTACGTTCTGAATACCTCCGGACATCCAAAAATTTATGTAAGCACTAAAATATTTTATTTTAGTGTTTGGCATAAGAAAAATCCATTCGTCGCGCAATTTGGATCGTTTTTCGCGCTTATGCGCATTCGGTCGTAATTAAGCGAACATCGCGATCGTACGACCAAACGAACCAACATCCGGCATATTTTTGAGCATGTTTCATGCCCAAAATGTTTAGACATCCTTGTGGAGCCTTGAAAATGATTTTTGAGCATGTTTCATGCCCACAATGTTTAGACATCTTCTCAAATCTGAGGATCCTGATCATTTGGAACCTCCTTTTGAGTTCTTTCAGTCCTAAGGACCACTTGTAAGTGCTCCTTTCATGCTTGGTTATTTTGTTTGGCTCTTAAAGCCGATAAGTCAAGCATTTTCGATAAACGCTTTGACTTTTAGTTAGACCTCGTATGGTCAAGCCATGGCTCGCAACGAACATGGCTACGTGATCGTAATTAGGTAGGTATTAAACCCTCAAAAGGACACCTCCTAATTATCACGTTTACTTAGTTAATTGTCGGGTCAAAGTAATTAAAATAAAAAGTCAAACGGGTCAGTTTTTAAATAAAATTCATAACTGATAATGTAGAAGCTATAAAAATCAGTTTTATCACTTTAATAACTTGGTAAATACTAATTGAACATGTCTAAGCATGTTCAACCCGACAATTCTAAGTATAGGCTCGGTTCACAATTGAAAGTCGCAAAAGTTGACTTTTGCTTTGACTTTCAGTTCTGACTCGAATTAGCTTAGTTTAATTATGCCTTAGGGTTTCTTAGTGACCATATTATATGTTAGTATAACCCTCAGAGGTTTTACTACATGGCCCTTTAGAATTAGAGTTCATATGCATGTTTCCGTTATTTGCTTAAAAGTTGACTATTATGCCCTTTTGATATTAAAACGAGATTTCTGAAAATGTGAGAAAGTTTTATTACTGATATATAAGTGTGTCCTAAAAATTTGACATCAGTTTATGGTCTAAAATAAAAGATATGCAAGATATCGTAAAACGAAAGCTTTTTGTTAATTAAATTTCATTTTTCGCATAAATCACATTTAAACCCAATTTTTGGCACCAAACTTTTTACCCACTATTATAATATAATATTTTTGGGATTTTTGGAAATTTTTGATAAATTTTAAATTGATCATAGCATAGAGTTCTAGCATAAATTCGGTATATGACGATAATGCCCTTTTTGTTAATAAAATGAGTTTTACATATCATTTTGATACCAAACCTTTTTCTACTGATTTTATACATTAAATAAGATATTTTAAACTGTTGAGACTGATCAAAATCTCAGATTTTCTTAAACAACCCGAATATCGTCAAATACCGACTTTTATGCGATTTAGGCGCATAATATGGGTTTAAACCATATTTAGCACCTAAGACTTGTTACCTACTGATTTTAAAAATAAATTTTTATACTTTAACAGTAAGTATAAGTCTTGAACTCAGATTTCCAAATTTGACCCTTAAAGCATATGTGAAATGACCAAAATGCCCCTACGGTGCATAATTTGGTCATAAATGATTAAACACACATATCACATATGTATGATATCTTGCTGATGTAACTTGATAAAATAAATATTTTTACTGAATATTTTAGACCAGAACCTCAGTTTGCTATTAAACCTCTTTTATAAGCTTTAAAATGACCAAAATACCCTTTCGGGGCTTAAATTGGTTTTAAATTCGTTTTGGGCATAATAGAAGATATCCTACTGATATCACAACATATTTTAAGCATAATAACTTATGGAACTTGTACGTGACTCATTCGGTTACCCGTTATGCATATACGCGTTCGGTACGATTTATGTAACTAGTTTGCATAAATTAGCCGAAACGGGTCAAACCTTATCATTTTTACCTCAAAATCCAGAATGCGCTTAGTTTACCCATTATATAGAAGTATTCATACTTGTTGGGTCTAAATAACATTCTGATCTGGTCTTCGCTTAATCTTGCGTTTTGAACCGTAAAACCTTTCCTTAAAACTAACCGGTCTAAGTTACAACTTAAATAAGACCCTTTAGGAATCTAATAGGTTAATAAAACCTTCGTTCCAGATTGAGAGCCCCGGTAGAAATACTTGTACTTGCTGATTTGAATATACAGCTGAGAATAAAATTTCATTTTAGCTCAGGTAAATACTTTTAACTTATTTTCCCTTATACGGGCTTGGGATACGGTAAATTATTACCGCTTGGTCGGGTGTAGAAAACTTTTAATCGGAGATGATTAAATTGTATAATCCCATTTTAATCAGTATTGCTTGATAACATATAACATTGGGGGTTAATGACCGTGTCCTGGATATCCTTGGCTCTTTTAAAAAGCGTAAATGGCCACAACTTAAGCACGGGGTGTAGGCATACACCTGTCTGTTGCGTATGTAAAGGTATACTCACTCGTGAGGAAACTTCTTGTGAGTTTATATTTGTGGTGTGTCGATTAATCTTGTTCGGTTTATTTAATACCTGCCCTAAATGTTGGACAAACATGTAAATCTGATACAAGATTGTTATTAATATAATTGTCCCAAGTTATCAAAGAATATTTGTGCCTTGTGCATTTAAATCAATTTTCTTAAAACATTTTCAAAAGAGTCAGTTAATTGAATTTACCAGTGTAAACTGACATATTTTCCAAAAAGATTAAGTGACAGGTACTGTACATAATTGGCTGGGAGCTCGGGGCATTAATAACGAATCTTGCAAGTTCTAAACGTCTAAAGTCTGTTGAACAATGTTTGTATTTCTGTTTTAAGATCCGCCTGTGGATCAATATACAACCGTTTTGTATAACATTAAATTATACTTTACGTTTCGGTTGTATTAATATTTTACTTTCAAGTCTTCCGCTGTGCGTTAAACTGTGATTGCTTGACTATGATGATATCAACTACATCACGATACTCCCCACCGGGCCCACCGGTAATACGTGGAAATATCGGGGTGTGACAGGTTGGTATCAGAGCCAACATTGAGTGAATTAAACACTAGCCTTTTGTGTTTAATCTCAATGACACAGTAGCACATTCCTTGACTTCCGAGTCTAGACATGAACTAGGAATGATCTCATCCCTGTTATATATACACATTGTTTTCGATAATTGTGTTTTTCAGGAACATGTCGCCAAACAAAGCTGCCATTTGTGGAAATCTCTCCAAACCCGAAGTCTAAGAATGTTAAGCTTCGTACCACAGCTCGAATAAGCGTACGACCAGCATGGAGAAAGGACTTTTTGAACCCAATCCCAAAAATCAAACTAGTTGAACCCATTAACCATATTTCAAATTCTGTACCTAAGACTTTTGAAACTTCAAATGAGAAGCCAACATCAGAGGAGTTCATACCAGCTGTCCCTGAAGCTCCCACTCCAAAGATAATACCTATGGACCCAAAGGACCCATATTTCTTACCTCCATGCCTTGGAATCCCAAACTTGGATTATACCTGTCCTGACCTTATTCGTGATTCATATTATTCATTAACCAAAGAATCCTTGGATTCCACTTTTGCAAAGATTCGTAATATAGAAGATTTCGACTACCCACAAAAACCTTCAGTATCCGTACCACACTCGAGGAGCCAAGGAGAAAACTTTTAGAAATAAAATGAAGAAGAAACTTCCTTTGTTATATTTCATTTCTCTAGTAGTCCCTATAAGGACATGTATATCTTTTAAGTCCCTGCGTGGGCGAATTTTTTTGTGTATGACCCGTTTAGGGCAATTATTATAATTATTTAGGACTTTCTATGAAAAGTTTCCTTTTTGAAATTTACTTTGATATTAAACAATATGCATATGTATTATGTCCTAAATCAGAACATCAATTCAATTTATGATTGCTCTACCTTTATATCACAAAGAAAATCTTAAAGGTATAACCTAGCCTATATGTCATTTTAGACATGGCTATAATGGTAAAGCCTTTTTAAGATAATAGATCCTTGTTAACACCTAAGAACGTGTTAGCACTCAAGACAAATGTGGTTCGAGAAAATCACAATAGTCATCCTTATATTGGATTCTTCCAATTTCTTATCTAGCCTAGTGATTCAGAAATCATGGCTCAAATCATCAAATAAAATGATCACATCATAAACATCCATTAGTGATGAAGTGCCTACGGGCTATATCTATTGTCCTAAAAGAAAAAAAGACAGTTGTAGTCTTTGACTCCCTGTCAAGAAAGGTAATGAACTATGTTCAAACCTAAATGCCTCAATCCTATAAGATCATGGCATATAAATTCAAAATTGTCCTCATGACAAGGCCTTTTGTGCCATTTCAATATCCTTTATAGTTTATAACTGGATAATTATAATGAAAAGTTTAAAATAAACCTGATTATAAAATTAACCAAATATGGTCTATTTATACCATGGTTAATGAATCATCGAAGATGATGATTCCAAAATAGACTTCTAAACAAAATTATTGACAATTGTTTTATAGAAGACAAGCTTCAGCATGCCTGAATCAGATGAGGTTAACAGTCATTCCATTATGAGGAATGACAACACCAGAATGAATGTATCGGGTGTAGATCTTCAAGCAATGATAGATAATGCTGTCACTAGAGCCCTTGACAGACAATTTAAAGAATCAAGCGGTGCTCGCACCAGGAATCAGTATGTACCTCATACGGAGCCACCTTCTAAGACACATACATCTCATAAGGATGATTCTCATCATTCGTCGAATCAGAGGAGTGTCCCATCTAAATAAATTGTGCTCAATCAGGAGCCACGTGTTAAGACCTGCTCTTATAAATACTTTGTCTCTTGCAAACCAAGGGACTTTACAGGAGAAAAAGGAGCCATCGATTATATGACATGGCTTGATGAGATGGATACCGTAGTAGACATCAGTGGTTGTGTCGAGCAGGATATTGTGAAATTTGTTTCACAATCATTCAAAGGAGAATCGTTGGCATGGTGGAGATCATTGATCCAAGCCACGGGGAAGATCCCGCTTTATAACTTATCTTGGGATCAATCTGTTGCACTGATCAAGGAAAACTTCTGTCCTCAGCATGAAGTAGAAAAGATCGAAACAGACTTCTTGACTCTGGTCATGAAGAATTTAGATTGTCAGGCTTACGTGACAAGTTTCAACACCATGTCTCGCCTGGTTCCCTATTTAGTCACCCCTGAACCTAAACGCATAGCGCGTTTTATTGGAGGCTTAGCACCATAAATTAAGGGAAATGTTAAAGCATCTAGGCCTACCACATAGAGGTCCGTGGTGGATTTATCCTTATCTCTCACTTTAGATGGAATCAGGAATAAGTCTGTTAAGACTTCTGGCGAGGGAAAAAGGAAAGGAGAAGAGGAAAGCTCTCATCGATCTAACAAGAAGAAGAAGGGAAATTCTGAACACAGGAAAGATTCCGAGTTCAAGAAAAACTCGAGTCAGTCTGATAACAGACCCAAATGCAGTAACTGTAGAAAGTGTCATTATGGAAAATGTACGATCGACCCACGTGCTAAACTATGTGGAATTTGCAAGACCAAGGGTCACAAGACTTTAGAATGCAAGGAGTTGAAGAACGCGACATGTTACAACTGTAACGAGGAAGGGCACATCAAAACCAACTGCCCAAAGCTTGCAAGGAAGCCTGAAGAGGCCAAGAAAACAAATGCGTGAGTCTTCCAGATGAACGCCCAGGAGATAGTGCAGAATGATAACGATATAGCAGGTACCTTTCTTATCAATAAGGTTTATGCTAAGAGTTTTGTTTGATTCTGGTGAAGATAAGTCTATTGTGGACAATAAATGTTGTAAACTATTGAATCTGCCTGTTAGAACTCTAGACATAAAACATGAGGAAGGATTGGCCGATGATACCTTAGAGGTTGCTTCAACAATTTTAGATGGATGCTTTATATCCATTAGGAATCACTCTTTTCCAATGTCCTTATGGCAAGCTTTCAAGCTATCCAAAATCATCAATATGATAAAGACAGATGTGACATTTTGATCCCCTGTCAAAAAGGTGATGGACTAGGTCCAAACCTTAAATGCCATTGATGGTCCTTTTGTGACCCAGGCTAAATATAACTGATGTATATTTAAATAACATTCATTAGGAATGTTCATACTATATTAGCCTGTATGGTTTAATGATACCATGGTTAGTATATGTTAGGTCATCAGGATGATGACTAGCTGTTGTAGTGCAACTAAGTAATTGTTTCAATTGGTGTTAGGGACCAAGCCTTGAGTATGAGAAACTCGGATAAGACAATCCTCAATCGCGTCATTGATGATGCGACTCATGCTAATGATGCTACAATTGTGAACCTCAAAATTAACAGATATGTTCTCCAAGCTATGATTGACGCAGCTGTTGGAAAGGCTATGAGAAAGGTCATGAAAAAGTTCAAAGAACCCAATGCTACTTGCTCCAAATCCCATTTAAGACCACACTTCCTTACTCGCGAGAAGGATCTTGTTCATGCCTCGAATGTAAAGAATGAACCAAAAAGGAAAAGGGAGGTAGATAACTCTTAGACTTCTAAGAAAAAGGGTAAGCTTAAGCTTAATGAGATCCAACAAAAGTCCAATAAGAAACCTGTATGCAAGACCTGCCATAAAAGACACTGGGGACAGTGTCGAATGGAGCAAAGGCCAAAACAGTATGGCATCTGTAAAAGAACTGGTCATAAAGCCCATGAATGTAAGGACATAAAGATTGCAGTCTGCTTCAGCTGTAACGAGAAAGGACACGTCAGGACTACATGCCCTAAATCTGTCAAAGGAGGTACGGCTAAGAATAAGAAAGCCTAAGAATGAAAGCGCTTAAACTCTCCTGATGAATGCCAGAGGTAGATCATATCAATAATATCATCAGGTACATTCCTTATCATTTATCAGTAATATAAATGCTAAGAGTTCTGTTTTGATACGGATAGCAATAGGTCCTTCATAAATTGAAAGCATGGCAAACTTTTAAGATTTTCCCATAAGAACCCCAAATATTAAGTGTAAGGTAAAACTTACAGGCAAATCATAGGAACCATTTCTTCTATTCTTCTCAGAAATATTCATTCGTAAGAATCTAGAGTACTCTCTCTCTCTCTCTCTCTCTCCAGATAGAGTACGTCAATATATGTTATTTTATTTTATTTTATTATCTCATTGATTTCTATCAACCGAGGAACGATCCTAACGGTTCTTCAAACTCTATATAAACCCACCATTTTCACTTCATCTTCTTCACACATTGATCTCAAATTCATTCTCTAAGTTGAAGCTTTCCTTGTGAAGCTTATTACCTGAGAATTTTTGAGTTCAAACCTTCCTTGCTGGGACCTTTTGTAAGTTTCTTTCGTTCTTTTATGCGTTTTTAAGCACGAAAGTCAAACAATGTTTGACTTTCTGCTTTGACCGGTCAATGGTCAACACGAAGTTCGTTTGAACTTCGTAATGTGAGCGTAATCACGATGGTCATAGTCCTTTGTGACTATACCTACTGATTACTGATGGGATTTTAACATGTTTATCAAAGCAATTTCATCCGTATGAAATAAAAACGCAGCGGAAATAATGTTTAAAACATGTTACTTTTATAAGATATAAAACCATTTATATGAAAAAATCCCAAAACCCGGATCCATATATGAGAATGCATACTATCAAACACAACCATAGGGTGTTTAGAATACTACCTTCTTGGAGTAATAGGATGATGTAACGGATGATGATTCTTGAGTGGTTGCCTTCAAGAGTAGAAGGCCTCAAGCTTGTATACCCCAAGATTTTAACAAACACCTTGAGATTAGCTAGGATTTTTAACACTAAAAATCAAAACCGAACACTTGAAGGATACCCCTTATGACCGAAAATTTGAGAGCAATTCTCTATGTCTTCTACTCATTTTGGTCATCCATAATGTTTATAAAACTTGAGAGAAAGCATCACCTCCCCTTTGTGTAACACCTGTGTCACTTCAACCATCAAACAAATACCAAACCAATGAAATATTATATTTCATACTTGGGATTTGTAAAAATATGTGTATCATTTGCACATATCAATTCTTGTTCAAATTCAAACTCTAAATCGCTTTCTGGAGGGTTATACGCGCTCTGATGCGTAAATATAACCAGTTTAATCAAACGAACACTCCGGAATAGTGAAATAGGCTTAACATACCTTAAATAACCTTTACATAACTTAGATATAAGTTTTGGAAGGTTTGGTGTGGTGAAATCAAAGTTTAATCGCTTACAGGGACTAAAGTTGACAAACTGCGAAAGTATGCCAATTTGAACTGTAACAGACATTCCGGAGCATGACCATAAGTTAAACATACCATAAATACCCTTTAGAAAGCTTAGAAATAGGCTTTGAGGTGTTCGGTATGCTAAAATAAACTTTTGTGTCATTCAGGGACTAAAAGTGTCAAAAAGTGCACAAGTTTGCATTTTCGCGCATAACTTACGTTCTGAATACATCCGGACATCCAAAAATTTATGAAAGCATGACTATATTATATTTTAGTGTTCGCCATAAGAAAAATCCATTCGTCGCGTCATTTGGATCGTTTTTCGCGCTTGTGCGCATTCCGTCGTAATTAAGCGAACATCGCGTTCGTACGACCAAACGAACCATCATCCGGCATATTTTTGAGCATGTTTTGAGTTCCCTATACTTTAACTTCATTTTAGAGCCTTGAAATGAGGTTAACGGGGTTCAAACGCATCAAAAATCGCTTAAACGGACTGCAGGGACTAAACCTGCCATTTTGGAAACATTTCTGAAACAGAGGGGCAGTGGCGTAGCGCGAGCCCTAAGGGCCTATGCAGTCGCGCTACGCGACTGCCTATGCTGGACAGAAAACATGCAGAAACTCAGTTTTTCGCTTTCGGGACCAGATTCGACGTATTAACAGCTGTTAACAGCTGTTCTCCACTCCTTAATCCCTTGCCACATGTTGATACCCTATGGTGAGTGGCCAATTTAGTCACCATAACATCTCGACAAGTGTACGGGTGAGATCTAGGCACGGTTTCCATGAAACGATCCTAACGGTTCGGGTATTCCTATAAATACCCCAACACCCCCATTGCTAAACTTACTAGAATTCTGATTTGAGAACCTCTAAGTTGAAACCATTGTTTCATACCTGAGATTCTTGAATCGGGATTAGCATTCGGGGACCCTTCGTAAGTATTCTTTCGTTCTTTTATTGCTTTTCGAGTCTTTCGAGTCTGAAAGTCAAACTTTGTTTGACTTTCTACATTGACCAGTTATGGTCAATGCGAAGTTCGTTTGAACTTCGCAACGTGAGTGTAATCACGTTGGTCATAGTCCCTTGGGACTATGCCCACTGATTACCACGTTGTCTAGGGTCGTAGGGTAGGCGATCTAATAAATCGCCTATACCTTCGAACCCGACCCAGTTTGGTCGATCATTAGGATCCGACCAAATACATTAGGTGACCATAGTAGGTAGGGAATAACCTTCCGAGGTTATACCCTATGGTCACATCGTTTGAGTAGTTGTATGATAGGTAGTTTATATGCCTTAGGTAAATTACCAGAATACCCTTTTCATGTATAATTGGTAATTAAGCATATGTAACCTAAACCTTTGTCACATAACTGATTATGTAACATGTTTAGGCATATAACACTTGTCATAGGGCTAGTTAGACGGTCCGAACGCGTTTCACGCGCACGACGCGTTAAAGTAGCATAAGTTACCTTAATGGGTCGCGATGGGTCGAAAGCACTTAGGTTAGTCTCAATTTAGTATGTAGGCCTTGTTAAACCATATCATATGAGTTCCAATACTCATTTGGTTTACCAAGCCTCATCCTATCCGATCTCCCGATTTAAGTCCGGTTTACTTATATAGTTTTAGATTGCCGACTGATTCCGTGCTCTCTCTAGCTTTGTTTGGTTGTTGTTCAAGACCTTCAAGCATTATCAGGTGAGTACATAGACCCCTCTTTTACTGTTTTCCAAACATTTTGGGGTGGAACACATGTGCCTACTTGTTATTTTCGTGCTTTCCTGTTTTCACATCATATACCTGCTATGTTTTTTAGTACATTATAGTACATGATTTCAATACATTTTATGCTAGGTGTGCCCATTGTGTGCATTACTTAGTACATCGTTTTACATGACATTTCATGCTAGGTGTGCCCATTGTGTGCATTACTTAGTACATTGTTTTACATTGCCTTTCTGTTGCATATGCTTATCCAGCGTATGAACACATTATACTACATTTTGAACCGTTGTAATCATTTGACTATGTGATCCGTTGATATCTGTGAACCGTTTGTATTTGTAACCGTTGAACCATGTGAACCGTTTGTAACTGTTGAACTGTTTGTATCCATTACATGATTTACATTAGACATGAACATTATCTTGGTGGTTTGGTTTGAGTAAGTGATTAAGTAACGAGGCATGTGTAATATGATACAAGCATGGTGGATACGCCGCTGGTACTTCCTATATATAAGTGTTTGTATGGTGTTACATATCGTAGCGTTATTTGAATCATTTCAGTTTGAGACATAGAACATTTTATACAAATAACATACTTTTCACAAGACATTGATTTATAAACAACTTATCTTATACAAACTCATTTTACATGGTTATTCATTTAATCATGCATTATTCTCTTATTTATACATATCATCTGAACTTATCATTGTTTTTCAAATAATTTACTAAAACAAATGTTTTTGGGTTAAGAGTCATGGCTACTAGGTTTTACAAATTATAACCCGCTTGATTTGAGTTGGTTAATTAAGTTGCAATATTATACTCTTTTCAAAACAAGGTTTTTAAATAAAGTATTGCAACGTCTAAACTAGCCATGATTTCGACACTCCTACAAAAACCAATGTATTCGCCAGCATTTCTTTGCTGACCTCGTTTTTACACATGTTTCAGGTACTGCTTTGCAATGATTGTTGATACATGCTACATTTAGGATGGACTCGTGCCTTAGCGACTTAAAACGAGACAATAACTAGTTAACTTATGTTATGTACCCTTTGTTTCTTGTTTAAACAATGTAAACTCTCATAATTGATTAATAAAACGAAACTTTAATTGCCATGGATTTGAAACGATTAATTCTGTTGCAACACTCCCCGACATTTCCGCCACGTTTTGTATGTTCTACGTGGTCGGGGTGTGACACTTTGCCCAATCAAGAGTCTCCTAACACATGCAAATGCATGTAAGCTAATTGGACCAAAATGGTCTTGGAAAGACCACCCAATCAAGAGGCTCCTACACATGCAAAATTGCATGAAACCTCATTGGACCAAAAAACTTTTGTGAGTTCCCATGAGGGGGCGGCCTAGCTATATTTTTATAAAAAAATTTCTTTTATAAAATTTAAGTCTTGGTTTATATATATATTTATAACTTTTATAAATATAACACTACATAAATGCAAGACTTTATACATCCTTTTAAAATGTTATTTAACCCATTAAATAACAAAATAAAATATTCTCTCAAAATAAATTATCCATATAATTTATTGGTTTATCAAGTGTAATTATTTAGAAAACCAATTTCTAAATATTGTAAGTGTTAATATTTATTTGTTTGATCATATCACAAATAAATAATATAAGTGTTTGTCTAGCTTGTTATTGGGTATGACTCGACTTGGATCATAACGTACTAGCCACATCAATTTAATATGTGTCTTGGGCATACAGAGTCCAACAATCTCCCACTTGCACAAGATACATAGAAGATTGATGCAAGTAGTAAATGACGCCTAACTACGGTTTACTACCCCCAATACGTATGACTATATTTGCCATTCAATAACATCATCCCTTTCAAGTCCCTTACTTGAACATGATTTAGGTGAATCTATCATTTTATCCTTTCGTTACAGATGTCATGTTAAATCCAGAGACATAGAGTGATCACTCTCTCTTGATTTAACTTTAGCAGGCCTTAGACATCTTACTCTCAACGAATAAGAGGAACAAATCCCTTCTTGACTACATACGTCTCTCACAATCACCTTGTACCACACCTGAGTTTAGCCTTGTGTACTGCCTTATTACAGACAGCTAAGAACTAGGTCAAGGTATAATACTTGGTGAATATCAAGACCCAATATGTATCTCAGATCAGAGGATACTATGATATTCGCCTTTACTCAAATTTACTTATGATCAATCACAAATGATTCCATGTAGTAATATTTGAGAGCGAGTCAGTCCAATATTTTTATCCCACAAATATCTATGAACTTTGGCAGCAACACTTTGCTCTATATTCATATCTAATGAATATCCACCAATCATATTCATAATAGTCTTACATTCATATTTGTTCCCACAATTATGATCGACTACGGACATTTAGAATAATTAACTTATTCACGAATTTAAACATGCTAATATGAAACATAACTCAAAATACCATTAAAGAGTTAAATTAACAATTGTTTCAATATCCAAATACAAAATAGATCAAATCCAATCACTAGAATATCGAAGTCCTAAGGCACATGTATGACCCTCATGTTTTGCCCTGTCAAGGAGCTTCGTGAGTGGATCCGCAATGTTTTGATCTGTGTGAACTTGGCGGATACATATCTTTCCCTTTTCAACTTCATCCCTTATGTAGTTGAATCTCCGCTCGATATGTCTAGTCTTTTGGTGTGCACGAGGTTCCTTGATTTGAGCAATCGCACCCTCGTTATCACAAAAGATCTCTAGGGGGTCTTGAATGGTAGGGACCACCCCTAGGTCGGCTATGAATTTCTTCAACCATGCAGCTTCTTGGGCTGCCAATGAAGCGGCGATGTATTCTGATTTTGTAGTGGACAATGCTACCACGCCTTGTTTTGAGCTCTTCCAAGAGACTGCTCCTCCATTGAAAATGAAGACATACCCCGATTGTGATCGAGAATCTCATTTTGGAAACTCGCGTCCGTGTAACCCTTTACAACGAGTTCCTCCTCACCAGATCCATATATTAAGAACATATCCTTAGTCCTCCTAAGATATTTCAATATGTTTTTAACAGCCATCCAATGACTGTTACCTGGATTCTGCTGGTATCTACTCGTCATGCTCAAGGCGCATGAGACGTCCGGTCTGGTGCATATCATTGCATACATGATGGATCCTATAGCTGACGCATATGGGATTCTTTTCATTTTCTCTTGCTCATCCTTTGAGCTTGGACATTGAGATGTATTCAATATTGTCCCCTTTTGAATATGTACAAAACCTCTCTTAGAGTTCTCCATTTGGAACCTATTCAAGACTTTGTCAATGTATGCACTTTGGTTTAAACCTATCAAGCACCTTGATCTATCCCTATAGACCTTTATTCCCAGAATGTAGGCTACTTCACCAAGATCCTTAATGGAAAAACAACTTCCAAGCCAAGCTTTTACACCTTCCATGGTTGGAATGTCATTCCCAAATAGTAGAATGTCATCGACATACAGTACTAAGAAAGTGATGATGCTCCCACTAGCCTTCTTATACACACAAGCTTCATCACCGTTCTTGATGAATCCAAAATTCTTAATTTCTTCATCAAAACGGTGATTCCAACTTCTAGATGCTTATTTCAATCCATAGATTGATTTCTTTAACTTGCATACTTTGTCAGGATGCTTTGGATTGACAAAACCTTCAGGCTGAACCATATAGACATCTTCATCAAGATATCCATTAAGAAAAGCCGTTTTGACATCCAATTGCCAGATCTCATAGTCATAATATGCAGCTATGGCAAATAATATCCTGATTGACTTTAGCATCGCCACAGGCGAGAAGGTCTCATCATAATCAATCCCTTGAGTTTGAGTGAAACCTTTTGCTACAAGTCTTGCTTTCTAAGTATCCAAGTTACCATGCATATCAGTTTTCTTCTTGAAAACCCACTTACTTCCAACTACTTTGGAGTTAAGCGGTGGCACAACCAATTCCCAAACTTGGTTATCATACATGGATTGCATCTCTATGTTCATTGCTTCAAGCCATTTGTCACAATCAGATTTTGACATGGCATCATGGTATGTGGTTGGTTCATCTGAATCTACCATGTAGCATCCATCCATGAAAAATCCATATCTTTCAGGTGGATTACTAATTCTACCAGATCTGCGAACATTTTGTGTGTTCTGATCAACCTCTTGATCGTTTTCAACAACCTCTTGTTGAGTGCTAGTATCAACCAAACGTGTATCGTCTTGTGGTTCTTGATCCTCCTCAAGTTCCACTGTTCTGTCACTAGTTCCTTCCATAAGGAACTTAGCTTCCAAGAACTTACCCTTTCGAGCAACAAATACCTTTTGCTCGGTTGGGTCGTAGAAATAATATCCTATATCATCTTTAGGATATCCTACAAAGATACACTTAGTAGATCGGACTTCTAATTTGTTAGAGGTGTGTAGCTTAACATAAACTTCATAACCCCTTACTTTTAAATATGATAATGATGGAACCCTTCCATGCCATATTTCAAAAGATGTCGTATCCACTTTCTTGGTTGGGGCCATACGGGCCGTGGAGAGCAAAGGGTAACCCCAAATGATAGAGATAATGCGCTCCTAGCCATCATAGATCGAACCATATCCAAATAGAGTTCGATACCTCCTCTATCGGAACGAAGAACTTTAAAAGAGTTGATTTTGTACTTCACCTTTTGAAGATTCTGAACGTTTCAAAACTTCTTCTTTGTGTCAAGTACACATAACCATAACTACTATAGTTGTCGGTAAAAGTAATGAAGTATCTTTCACCATTCCTAGTCATTGGCTTAAAAGGATCATCTACATTCGAATGTATGATACCTAATAAATCTTTTGCCCTTTCCCACTAAGGGATTACTTGGTCATTTTACCTTGTAAATAATATTCGCATGTATCAAATGAAACAATTTCATTTGTTTCCAAAAGACAATTCTTTCGAAGTGTTTACATGCGACATCTGTTTATATGACCAAGGCGATAATGCCAAAGATAGGTCTCACTCAAATCCATTTTGAGTTTCTTGGTGATTTCTAGGTACATTTAACTATCAAATGATGTATTCTTATGAACCAATTCATAAATACCATTTGAAAGCATAGCTCTAAAGTAAAACATGTCATTCATCGATATAAATGTCATTGTTTACAAAAACTTTAAATCAAAACCATATTGTCTTATAAGGGAAACTTGAATAATGTTCCTAGTCAAACTAGGAGCATATATAACATGTTTAAAACAATTTCCAAACCATTTGGAAGTTTCAAAAACATAGTCTCCTTGGGCTTCAACTTGAACTTTCGATCCATTGCCCAAGAGCAGACTAGTGTCTCCCTTCTTGTAATGTCTATTTCTTTTGAACCTTTTGCAACGAATTGCAAACATGAGTTCCACATCCGGTATCTAATACCCATGTGTTAGAAGAAATAACATTAAGGTCAATATGTATCATTAAGATTGTACCTGAGGTTTGCCTAGCATCCCTCTTGTTTTTCAACTCTTTGAGATAGGTTGGACAATTCCTATTTAAATGCCCTATCTCACCACACTCAAAGCATGGATCGTTCATGGCAACCTTTGCCTTCTTCTCTTTTGGTTTCGGTGGTTCCGCTTTAGTTTTTCTTTTCTTTTTCCTTTTGATTTTCTCGTTACCGTTTGCAACATTTGCTTTGGTGTCGAGGTGATGCCCTTTCTAGTTGCCACCCTCATTGATCGTTAGAATGGATAAAACCCTTTTATCCATATCGAGCCTTTCGAGGTGATCAATGTGGCTTTTCATCTTAAAGACATAAGATGAGTCCGATTGGGTTTCCTCCATTCGACATGCATGAAGCGCTCGAACCATTTCGAAGCGTTCTACTCTTAGGAACATTTCCTATAATTGGTTAATCATGTCGTATGTTCATGATGTTCAAAATCCTTTTGAATATCGGGAATCATAATTCCTAATATGATGCAAAAGGCTTGCGTAGTATCCTCGATATACTTAATCCAATCGTTATAGGCATCCTTATCTTCCATAAGATGTTCATCGGGATTAGGATCGTTTTCAGTGATAGGTTACGGACGGTTTGGGTAATATTGTTAGCGGCCATCTACAAAATTTTACAACGTTCAATTTTAGTATTTTCGATATTATTATATTTTAATCATTAATACCCTTTTGTGTCTTATAGACAATTAATAATTAAAATCTAGAATCCAATGTTACATTTAAATATTGGTTAGGTGACCTTTATCCCATTATTTAAATTAACAAGGTAGTCAACGTTTGACAATTGCAACTCTTTGCAACTTCTAGCCATATGGGATCGGTTAAACATCTTTATGTTTAGTTGGCATGTTTAATCCCATCAACACCTTTGTTCCCCATGCTTCGGTGACCCTAAGTTCATGGTTTCCAAATCAAGTCGTCCAACTTACACACACGTGTGAGTTTATTCACATAAGTGGTTAGGTGACCTTTATCCCACAAACATGGTAAACCCACCTCGAATATACAAGTTCCCTCAAATGTGGTTAGGTGACCTTTATCCCACAAAAGAGTTCCCAAGTGATTCGAGTGTTGTATAAAAGGATGGTGTTTGACTTGTTTTATAAAAAGGGATTTTGAGTTTTCAAAATTCTAGTTTTGAAAATATTTTATGTACCATATATTTGCATGCATTCAAATCAATGGTACTTTTGTGAAAACAAATTTTCAAGGTTCTTTTAATAAAACCCATTTTATTATAAAATCATTAATTTTTAATAACCTTTTATTAATCATTTTTAATGATCTTTAAAGAACCAATTTTAAGCGTGTTGTTGATTATTAGTTTGTTAAGCATGCATATCCAAATATCATCCAAAAAATAAAATAAGCAACCACACAAGCACAACATACATAACAATAGGTGCATAACCATAGCCAACTAATTTTTGACAACACTTGTTAGCCGAAACAAGTGTGCCAAAAGGTCCTTCCTAAGGGGTGAATATTGACACAAATAATGTGTCGTTGAACTCCCACTTGATCCCGCATCCAAATGCTTCAAGTCTTCCTTTTGTGTTGTGATTTCTTCACTTTCTTTTAGCTTCCAAAATGTCCTTTAATTCAGCTCCAAACTCCTTTGGACTTCAAAAATGTGTTTTGGTTATCGGGCTAAAATCCCGTTAAGAACTATGAAGTCCTTTAGGCCCGAAATTAGCCAAAACCAAAACCAAAACCGCATTTTTGTGTGCATCTTCTTTTACAAAATATATCCTAATACATTTTTTCCTAGTAAAATAAAATGCACATAATCTATTTATTTTACATACCAAATGAAAATAAATAAATTACATAACTTTACAAATGGAAGAACCAAAAATAATAATTATTACAACCCATTGAAATAATTAAATATAAATCACAAACACAAACATTCAACATATTCACACAAGGTCATGGCTAGGTTATGAACACCAAAAAATTTATATATCAAAAAATATAAAATTCAAGAAGCAAAATGGTTCCCTTGTACAACCTACAATTTTTCGGTCAAGAATGAAAAACCAAAAAAATGTGGGTATTTGTCTAAACAAAATAATCATCCAAATGAAATAATTTTTCAAGATTCATTTATGCATGTAAGAATATAATCTAGAAAAACAAAGGGATAACCATGGTGAAAATTTCGGCCATAGGGTTTTTACCCAAACCCGAAACCCGAAAATTTCATATCCTATGAAGCATGCACTCATATAAGCGGCTCTGATACCATTGATGGGTTTTAACATGTTTATCAAAGCAATTTCATCCGTATGAAATAAAAACGCAGCGGAAATAATGTTTAAAACATGTTACTTTTATAAGATATAAAACCATTTACATGAAAAATCCCAAAACCCGGATCCATATATGAGAATGCATACTATCAAACACAACCATAGGGTGTTTAGAATACTACCTTCTTGGAGTAATAGGATGATGAAACGGATGATGATTCTTTAGTGGTTTCCTTCAAGAGTAGAAGGCCTCAAGCTTGTATACCCCAAGATTTTAACAAACACCTTGAGATTAGCTAGGATTTTTAACACTAAAAATCAAAACCGAACACTTGAAGGATACCCCTTATGACCGAAAATTTGAGAGCAATTCTCTATGTCTTCTACTCATTTTGGTCATCCATAATGTTTAGAAAACTTGAGAGAAAGCATCACCTCCCCTTTGCCCAATCAAGAGTCTCCTAACACATGCAAATGCATGTAAGCTAATTGGACCAAAATGGTCTTGGAAAGACCACCCAATCAAGAGGCTCCTACACATGCAAAATTGCATGAAAACTCATTGGACCAAAAAACTTTTGTGAGTTCCCATGAGGGGGGCGGCCTAGCTTTATTTTTATAAAAAAAAAATTCTTTTATAAAATTTAAGTCTTGGTTTATATATATATTTATAACTTTTATAAATATAACACTACATAAATGCAAGACTTTATACATCCTTTTAAAATGTTATTTAACCCATTAAATAACAAAATAAAATATTCTCTCAAAATAAATTATCCATATAATTTATTGGTTTATCAAGTGTAATTATTTAGAAAACCAATTTCTAAATATTGTAAGTGTTAATATTTATTTGTTTGATCATATCACAAATAAATAATATAAGTGTTTGTCTAGCTTGTTATTGGGTATGACTCGACTTGGATCATAACGTACTAGCCACATCAATTTAATATGTGTCTTGGGCATACAGAGTCCAATAATTACCACGTTATTTAGGCATAGTGACGAGTCATAGTTTCGGTCAGAATACGCGTTTATGCGTATTTTGAAACCAAACTATTCTTGGGTATCATAACCCTTTGTTTTGATATCAAACTTGTTTTCTAAATTCGTTAAACATGTTTAACTCGTCACTTTTAGTTTAGAACTAATATAGGGTCGTAAGGTAAGCGGTCTAAACAACCGCTTAGACTTTCGAACCTGACCCGTTTGGTCGATCATTAGGATCCGACCAAACATATTTTGTGACCATAGTTGTATAGGGAATAACCTTCAGAGGTTATACCTTATGGTCACTACGTTTAGTTAGTTGTATGATAGGTAGTTTATATGCCTTAGGAAAATGACCAAAATGCCCTTTTTGCGCATAATTTCATTTTAAGCATATGTAACTTAAATTTTGACATATAAAATGATTAGGCAACATTATTAGACTTGTTAAGGCATATAACACTTGTCATAAGACTAGTTAGGCGATCCGAACGCGTTTTATGCGAACGACGCGTTAAAGTAGCGTAAGCTACCTAAACGGGTCGTAACGGGTCATAAGCACTTAGGATAGGTTCCGATTTAGAATGTAGGCTTTGTTAAACCATATTACATGAGTTCCTATACTCATTTGGTTTACGAAACCTCATTATATCCAATCTCCCGATTTAGGTCCGGTTTATTAACATAGTTACCTAAATTAGGTGCCGATTGATTCCGTGGTCCTTCTAGCTTTGTTTGGTTGTTATTACAAGACTTCTAAGCATTCTCAAGTGAGTACATAGACCCCTCTTTTACTGCTTTCAAATATTTTGGGGTGAAACACATGTGCCTACTTGTTACTTTTGTGCTATTCATGCTTTTATAACATATGATTTCTATGTTCATATAGTACACGTATAATACATGATTTCATGATTGTTTTTGCTATGTATGTTTAATTAACATGCTAGTACATTGATTTCATAAACATATTTGTTTCATATGTTCATTTCAGCATATGTACACATTGATTTACATCATATTCATGCTATGTATGTTCATTTTTGCATACTTAGTACAATTGTTTTCACATAACATGCTTACATTTGGTATGACATTTGGTTTGTTTAACGGGTCAAATATACATTCATTAACATTAGCTACGCTGCTCGGTAGTAAGTAGTGGTACCATAGGAATTGACAACTCCCATTTCTGGCTTCCTAGGTTTGTTTGGAAGTAGGAAATGACTGAATCCGATATTCATAATTTTTGATAAATCTTTAATTTGTTTAAAGGTTTGTCTCCACAGTCGCAAGGCTTGAATGTATACGTTTTAACAATACCGCATAGATGTTTGTATCAGTAAAGCATGTATTTATTTTACAAAACATAACTTTTGAATTAAACTATGATTTATTCAATTACATTGTTTTGTGCATTTTACCTATGGCATTAGTTGACACTTTTTACTTGCCATACATAACGTTTGATTACACATTACATGATTTACATTTGACAATAGACATTGTTTACACATAAACATTTTGACATTGGTTTAAACAAGACATTTTGGTGGTTTGTTTGGGTAAGTGATTTAAATAACGAGGCGTGTGTAATATGATAAAAGCATGGTGGACACGCCGCCAGTACTTCCTATATATAAGTGCTCTTATGATATTACATATCGTAGCGTTATTTAAACCAATTCAATTTAGACATATTACATTTTACACAAATAACATATCTTCACAAGACATTGTTTTACAAACAGTTTATTTTATACAAACTCATTTTACTTGGTTATTCATTTAACCATTCATCTTTCTTTTATATCATCTGATTTCTTATCGATTTTTGTATGAATTATAAAAGAAAACACTTTACAAGATTTATGACTAACTTTTATTAAACATTTCTTTAAACTTATAAGTCATGAATCCTATTTTAACATAACCTATGTATCTCACAGGCATTTTTATGCTGACGTACCTATTTTCACATGTGTTTTCAGGAGCTGATGCATAGGAATGATCAAGATACACTTAGGCGGACCTGTGCCTTAGTGACATAAAATGAAGCTAGAATAGTTTAACTATGTTATGTACTCCTTGTTTCTTCTGTTCTAAGAAAATGTAATCCTTTTGTTTATAAATAAAACAAAACTTTAAATACCATGGTTGTGAAATAATAATTCTGTTGCTCGACTCCCTGACGTTTCCGCCGCGGTTTGTTGTTTTACGCGGTCGGGGTGTGACATCTTGTCTGCGGATAAGTACCAACGCTATTAGGGTGCGATGTTGTCAAGTTAGAGGTGAAACTCAGACCTTGACAACTAGTCCCACTCCTTGATGTTTTATTTATGTCTCGCCAAAGTCTCGAAACTTCCATTCAATTGGATACGTGAAATGACCAAAAGGACGAATATCGTAGGCCTAACATCGATGACGTATTTGTCTAAGTAAGTTAAGACACACTATCTTAATTCAAAAGGGGTGCAAATCACTTTGGTTAGTCACCGTTCTTCTACCCGGAACACTCTATGTTTTATAAGCCAATCTTTTATGTTACCTCGATTTTCATGTGGTTATAAACTCGATTCTTCGTATTATCTCGATCCTTCGTTTATTTTGAGACTTTTTACACAAATCACACGTGTGTCCGCAATCTAAAACCCTAATTCTAACCTCAGAATCAAACTAAATTTATGAAGCTTTATTCTATCATGATAGCCTATGTGGGAATCTTGATCGACTATGACACTATGTGAAACTATCTGATGAATCTAGGTATTGTTGTGGTTGTAAGACACTAAATGTAACATGGCATGGAAACACGAGGGAGAAGTGACGTGTCTGAAGCATGGTGGATACGCCGCTGGTACTTCCTATATGTAAGTGTTTCCGACATGTTACCAACTTTCGTACCAAGTGCCATGCGAAACTTAGTGTTTTTATGGACCGGTGATGATGTTGTTGAATTCTAAAACTATGGAAGAACTATTTGTGTAATCTATCGAAAACTACGTGTAATCTAGTGTGTACTCTAGTGAAATCTATGTGTAATCTTCGTATGTGCTGTTTTGGAGAAACAAAAAATACGAAACGTAGCCTAGCCTAGCGCCGAAGACGAGGAGGAAGTGGCATGTCCGAAACATGGTGGATACGCCGCTGGTACTTCCTATATATAAGTGTTTCTGGCATGATGCCGAGTCTTCGTACCATGCGCTAAGTGAAGTTCGTAGTTTTGTAGGCTCAGGATTGAAGTTGTGAAGTCTATTTGGGTTAATCTATGTCGTTAAATCTATTTGGGTCAATCTATGTGGAGATCTTGTGACGAATTCTAATGTTGTGGTTAACGAAGCATGACACCGATGACGAGACGGACGAGGCATGATTGAAGCATGGTGGATACGCTGCTGGTACTTCCTATATATAAGTGCTTCCGTCATGTTGCTGAATTTTCGTAGCACGTGCCATGCGAGATTTCGTTGTTTATGGATTGTTAACACTAATCTATTGAAATCTATGGAAAACTATGAAGTCTATGAAGTCTATTGAAGTCTATTGAAGTATACTAAAGTCTGTTGAAGTCTATTGAATTCTATTGGATCTATTGAAGACTATTTGAAACCTATCATAATCTATTGAATCTATGTGAATCTATGATAATGATGATGAGTGTGTTTTGTGACACGTAACATGACACCGAGTACGAGGTCGAAGCGATTATGCTCGAAGCATGGTGGATTCGCCGCTGGTACTTCCTATATATAAGCGTTTCTGACATGTCGCCAAACTTCGAACAACGTGCCATGCGATGGTCGTGGGTTGCGGTATCTATGTGAATCTTGAGTCTTAGTCTATCGTGTGTGGATCTATATTAATCTAGACTTATATGATCCTCTTGTTGGATCTTTAGGATGTCTTCTCGAAAGCTCTCCAACACTCTCAAGAGATCCAGGGAAAAGTCTCAGAAAAAGATGATGTCCTTCATAGCCGACCAGATCGCTCGAGCCATGCCAAAGATCGTCTCTGAGATCCAAGGATCAAACATTCCGCCCTCTTCTGTTGACTCTAAAACGGAGAAAGAAAAATCTACCAAGTTCACCTATAAGCATTTCATCTCTTGCAACCCTAAGTCTTTCACAGGCAGTGATGGGGTGACTGCTATGCTTGAGTGGTTTGACAGCATCGAGGTTACCTTCATTAACAGCGAATGCCCAGATCATCTAAAGACTAGGAGTGCGACTGGAATGTTTCAAGGCAGAGCGTTGGAGTGGTGGACAAATGAGAGAAACATCCGTTCAAATGAAGAAGCCTATGCTCTTCCATGGGCCGAGGTGCGAGAATTGATGATGCTTGAATTCTGCCCTCCTCATGAACAACTGAAGCTTGAAGAAGAGTTCTGGCACTTGAAGCAGATAGGTGATGATAATCTGGCTTATACTACCCGTTTCAAGTAGCTCAGCTTGATTGTTCCTCACTTGGTTTCTACTCCTAAGCGAATGATAACCAAGTACCTCAATGGTCAACCTCCTGCTATGCGTGATTCTATTGAAGCAGCTCAACTCAGAAATATTGAGGAAGTCTACCGTCTTGCAGCTAGTCTCAACAACAATCGTGTTCATGATAAACAGTTTGGTAACCCTGCTCCTGCCAAGTCTGCACACCAAGTTACCCAGCAGCCAAGTGGCAGCAAGAACAAGAGGCGAAAGTCTCAGGGTTCAGGATGCAATGCAATTGTTCCGGCTGTTCAAAACCCTGCTGCTAAACCCTACTGTACCCGAAGTCAAGAAGCAGTACACTGGGTCTTATCCTAAGTGTACGACTTGCAACTTTCATCACCCTACTACTTTTGCATGTCGTTTGTGTACCAACTGCAATCGCTATGGTCACACGACTCCCTATTGTCGGCAGGCTAACCCAGCTCAACAACCTCAGTAAGCCCCAGCTCAGGCAGCCCTACCAGCTCTCCCATCTACAAGTGTGGAGATACTACTCACCTCCGTAACCAATGTCCTCAGCTGAACCTGGACCAGCAGCCAGCCGCTCGTGGACGAGCGTTCAATCTCAATGCTAACCAAGCTCGTAACGATAATGATGTCGTGAATGGTACGTTTCTCGTGAATAACCTTTATGCTTCGATCCTATTTGATATTGGTGCCGATAGAAGTTTTGTGTCCATGGAATTTGAATCTTTGCTAAACTGTGCACGCTCTATGTTACCTAAGTCGTTTTCGGTGGAGATTGCCGATGGGAAGTCTATTCAAGTTGATTCTATTCTCCGTGGTTGTTCCTTGATTTTTAACGACCATGTGTTTACTATTGATCTAATACCCATGCAATTGGGCAGTTTCGATGTCATTATCGGTATGGATTGGTTGTGTAAGAACCAGGCCGAGATTGCTTGTTACGAGAAGTTTGTTCGCTTACCTCTTCCGTCTGGTGATGTCTTGCACGTCTATGGAGACCGACCTTCAAAAGGACTGAGGCTAATGCCATGCACACAAGCGAGCAGGTGCTTACGTAAACAGAACCTTGCTTTCTTTGCCCACGTGGTGGAACAAAAGAGCGAGGGGAAGAACATAAGCGATGTTCCAGTGGTGTGTGATTTCCCCGATGTCTTTCCTGAAGATCTGCCTGGTCTTCCACCTCCTAGAACCGTCAATTTTCGTATTGATCTCATACCTGGTGCGACTCCTGTCGCCAAGGCCCCATGTCGTCTTACACCTTCCGAGATGCAAGAACTATCTAGTCAGCTTCAAGAACTACTCGACAAGGGACTTATTCGTCCAAGTACCTCGCCATGGGGTGCTCCTGTGTTATTCGTCAAGAAGAAAGATGGTTCGTTCCGTATGTGTATCGACTACCATGAACTTAATAAGCTCACCATTAAGAATCGTTATCCCCTTCCCCCCATCGATGACTTATTTGACCAACTACAAGGCGCGTCCTGTTTTTCGAAAATCGATCTCCGTTCTGGTTACCATCAGCTCCGATTTCTCGAAGATGATGTACCCAAAACCTTATTTCGTACTCGTTATGGACACTACGAGTTCCTGGTCATGCCTTTTGGATTGACCAACGCACCCACTGTGTTCATGGATCTCATGAATCGTATTTGTAAGCCCTATTTGGATCGTTTCGTAATAGTCTTTATTGATGATATTCTAAGTTATTCTAAAACTAAAGCTGATCATGCTCATCATTTACGCTTGATGCTTGAACTCTTACGTGGTGAACGTTTGTATGCTAAATTTTCTAAGTGTGAGTTTTGGATTAATGAGGTACAATTTCTTGGTCACGTCGTCAGTAAGCAAGGTATTCATGTTGACCCGTCTAAAATCGAAGCTGTGAAGAATTGGAGTACGCCTAAATCTGCATCTGAGATTCGTTCCTTCTTAGGATTGGCGGGCTATTACCGCCGATTCATTTCGGATTTCTCTAAGATCGCTGTCCCTCTCACCTCGTTGATTCAGAAAGAGAGACCTTTTGTTTGGGGTCCCGAACAAGAGGAATCTTTTCAAACCCTTAAGACTCTTTTGTGTAATGCCCCTGTTCTGACTCTTCCCGATGGGAATGATGATTTCGTGGTATATTGCGATGCCTCGAACTGTGGTTTGGGTTGTGGGCTCTTGCAGTGAGACAAGGTTATTGCTTATGCCTCCTGCCAACTCAAGGTACATGAGAAAAACTATACTACTCATGATCTGGAGCTTGGTGCAGTTGTGTTTGCGTTAAAGATATGGCGACACTATCTATATGGTACTAAGTGTGTGGTATTCACTGACCATAGGAGCCTTCAACTTATCTTTGACCAAAAAGAACTAAACATGCGACAGAGACGTTAGGTAGAATTGCTTAACGACTACGACTGTGAAATTCGCTATCATCCTGGCAAGGAGAATGTAGTGGCTGATGCCCTTAGTCGTAAAACTCATGTGAATGCTATTCGTATCTATAATGATCTCCATGTGTGTATTCGTGATGCTCAGTATTCGTCAGCAAATAAAGGAAGTCTAGAAGTGGAAATCCAAGGCGCTAAGATTGAACAACTCGAAACTAAACCGAATGGACTCCAATACTACCTCAATCGCATCTGGGTACCGAAACGCGATAATCTCCGCGAGCTCATTATGAAGGAGGCTCACAAATCCCACTACTCTATTCATCCAGGCACTGATAAGATGGACCATGATTTGCGGGCAACTTACTGGTGGCCTGGCATGAAGAGGGACATTGTTGTATATGTTTCTAAATGCCTTACTTGTACGAAAGTTAAGGCTGAACATCAACGTCCTTCAGGACTCTTAGAACAACCCGAAATCCCAGTTTGGAAATGGGATAGCATCGCTATGGACTTTATTACTAAGTTACCTCGAACACCTTTTGGTCACGACAGTATCTGTGTGATTGTTGATCGTTTGACCAAATCCGCCCACTTTCTTCCTATTCGTGAAGACTATAAAGTGGAGAAACTTGCTCGAATCTATACTGATGAGATTATATGCCATCATGGCATACCTCTTGACATAATCTCTGATCGTGATGGTCGTTTTACTTCACGTCTTTGGCAAACCTTTCAATCTGCTATGGGTACTTATTTGAATCTTAGCACAGCCTTTCATCCTCAAATGGATGGGCAGACCGAGCGCACTATTCAAACCCTAGAGGATATGCTCCGTTCTTGTGTCATCGACTTTGGTGGTAACTGGGATGTACATTTACCATTGATTGAGTTCTCGTGCAACAACAGCTATCATTCCAGTATTCAGATGGATCCTTTTGAAGCTTTGTATGGCCGCAAGTGCCAATCTCCTCTCAGCTGGCATGAGATTGGTGACAAGCAGTTTACTGACCCTAAAATAATTCAAGAGACGACTGATAAGATTCTTCAGATCCATGATAACTTGATCAAGGCTCGGAGCAGACAAAAGAGTTATGTTGATAATAGGCGTAAGCCTCTGGAATTTGATGTTGCTGACCGAGTTCTTCTCAAGGTATCTCCCTGGAAGGGAGTAGTTCGTTTTGGTAAGAAGGGAAAGCTCGCTCCTCCCTATGTGGGTCCTTTCAAGATACTCGAAAGGATTGGCAAGGTAGCGTACAGACTCGACCTACCACAAGAGCTAAACAATGTGCATCCAGTGTTCCATGTATCCAATCTACGTAAATGCCTAGCCAACGAGGAACTGCAGGTTCCCCTCGAAGACTTGCAAATAAACGAAGCTGTGCACTTCGTGGAGAAATCGGTCGAAATCATGGATCAAGGATTCAAGCGATTGAGGTGCAGCAAAATTCTCATTGTCAAGGTTCGATGGGAAGGAAAGCGTGGCGCCGAATTCACTTGGGAATTGGAAAGTGAGAAGAAGGCCAAGTATCCGCAGCTCTTCGAGCAGTCTTCCTCTAAGATTTCAGGGACGAAATCTCCTAAAGGAGGGGAGACTGTAAAGCCCCGCGTCCCTAAACTTTAGACTCTTGGCAAGTTTAGCCCCTGGACTTTGCATTTTGTCAATTTTAGCCCCTGACCTATGTAGTCGTTAATACTTTTGGTACTTGGTGAACTCTATGCTATATGCTAGATACTTGAAATGCCTAAATACTTGAAATGCCTAAATCTATATACTTGAAATGCCTAAACCTATATGCTTGAAATGCTTAATTCTATATACTTGAAATGTCTAATTCTATATACTTGGTGCTTGACTCTTGAGGCTCGTGAAACTTGAGACTTGGTTGAACGAGGGACTGGAGTCTTGTCACTGGCGGAAACTACGAAACTTTTGAAATATTTTGTGTTATTGCTATAATCTAGTTATTCTATTACCCAACAAAAACGCAACGCAACGCTTGATCTAAACGCGCGAAACGAGTCCAAGACGGAAACACGGAAAGGATGGATTGGCCGAGTGGCAATCCGCATCGGATGACCACCCGATCGGATGACCATCTGATCGGATGACCACCCGATCGGATGGCCACTCGATCGAGTTGCCATCCGATCCGTGCACCGCCTTGACCTTCACACTTTCCCACACTATAAATAGGCCTGTCACATCAGTCCTTCACTGATGTGATAGCCTCACTCGACCCATACGCACGCACACCGCATTTCTTTGATTTCTCGGTGATTTCGGTACGTTTTACACTAGATTCTTGTACTTTCTTAATCAACACAACATTCTCTACAAGATTCTCCATTGAAATCTCACTTTTCACCGTGAAATCTCTTAGATCTGAGTTCTTAAGGATGATGTCATCAATGGTGGTTTGTACAAACTACTATATGATGTCACTCCTGATGAAATCTAGCTTAGATCTAAGGAATTTCATGCATTTTACACGAAATCTAAGCTAGATGTACACTTTTCAAGCTAAAACCTATGTTTATCTTCATCTGTTCTTGAACTTTTACATAAAACGGTAAGATCCGGATCTGAACGGACTGCAGACTTGATTATTAGTCTGGAGTCGACTTGGAAAGGGGTAGTTACTGGAGAAGATGACCGAAGTACGGATTCTGATACGAACACCGTCACGAACGGACGACTGAGCGGACTGGGGTGATTCCCACCCGATCGGATCGGTTGTACACTGAGGGGTTCATCGATGGTCTTAGTACGTACCACATCGTCGTTGCTTAAATCGGAAACTTAGAGTTTTTACAAAATTTAGAACGGGATAAGGTAACCCGATCGAGTGGCAATCAGATCCGATAGCCATCCGATCGAACAGCCACCCGATCGAGTGACATTTGCCCTTAACCCTAAGCATTATTGAAACTTTGAAGTCCTGATCGTCGAGTGGCAGCTCGATCGAATAGCCATCCGATCAAGGCAACCTTGAAACTTGAACTTGGATTGAGTGGTGACCCGATCAGATAGCCATCCGATCGGACAGCCATCCGATCCCTTCATACTTTGGTCATTGAATCAAGTGGCAACCCGATCCTACCACACTCATGTGATCTCTATCGACTGGCAATCTGATCGGATGGCCATCCAATCGGACAGCCATCCGATCCAGTGACTAATCCGACACTTGTGCAATCTCGTTATTTTGTCCGATACTTATCTGTTGTAATCTAATCAGGCTAAACCTAAAGAGCTCCCTTTGATCCAATAACAGTCTTAACTGTTAAGCAATCACTGTGAGTATACTCGACCCCTTTTTGCTTTAAACTTTGGGATGTAACATGTATTCTATTAAACTACGATACTTGAGACTTTTGCAAACTAAACTCTATCCTACGTGTATGTGAAACTTGTGATTCTTGTATTCTATTTGTGCTATGTGAACGTTTAATCCAGGGTGTGTAGTTCCGCCTTAACAATAGTAGCGCTATAGGAGATGCACCTCCCCATTATTCTCTGGGGTATTGTTAGGAGGATTCTAGTTTTCCTTGAGACTTGGGAAAACAACAAAGCATCGGGATACTTGGGCTATCACTTGTTGGACTGCGAACACTAGCATGGCTGAAACTATTTTGTTACACTTACATGCGGATATGAGTTGTTTTATTCTATTATGCTATTATTCTAACTTGTATACTCGCAGGTGCATTTTTATACTGACCCTATTTTAATACATGTTGCAGGCTGATAGATGCTGGAACTATGGAAACAAGCTAGGATTGATGCTTAGAAACTCGCCTAGTTTAATTCTAGAAACTTTTGAAAACAATGATTTTGTTTGATTCGGTTGATACTATGCTTTTGGTGAATGATGGTTGTTTAGACAATTGTTTGAATTTAATCTAGTTTATATTGAAACTATTTAGTGTTATGGATACTCATGAGCACTCTGAACGCTTAGTGCTCGCACCCCGATGTTTTCGCCATCGGTTGGGGTGTGACAACTGTGGGTGGTAATTAAAGTAGATGGAAACAAATGTAATTGCGCGACCGCCCTCAATGCTGTAGACTGATAAAGCCTGTTTTGATTAAACTGGGATTCACTCACCAGTATTTCCTACTGACAAAATGTTTTTAAACACGTTTCAGGTAACAAAATGTGAAAGCCATATAGAAGCCAGCTAGACACCACTGAAGGCTTGGAAAAGTGGCAATAAAAGTTTCCTAAATAAAGAGATGTTTTATTTAAATAAAATAGGGTTTATCCCTATGAAAATGTGTGTACTAAAAACTTGGGAATTTCTCATGGGTTTAATATTATAAAAGCGTGGTATTTTACTCTGATAAAATATTTCCTAACTACGGTCCTGATGTAATTTCTGCTGTCAAAATGATAAACACCGATACCACTAAAAGTGGCCGCGGCCGCCCGTTCCCGGGTAATTAGGGGACGGGGGTTGTGACAGAAAGGTGGTATCAGAGCTAAGCCACTGATTCAGCCACAGAAGTGTTCTGCTGACACCAAGATATTATTTAAAATGTTAGGAAATTATCTACAGAAATACATGCATATATGTATTTTATTGTTGTGTGTTATTTGACTATTTGTTAGTTTACAGTATGAGTGACCAAGGACCTTCCGACGCCTATCGTCAGTTGTCCAGCTCACCTCAAAACGAAGGCACCTCTTCACAGCCTACCCTCTCAGGGTATTCAGCTGACAATGAAGATGGGATATTCGTGTTCAAGGCTCAATCTGAAGAGCCATTCCCTCCTAAAAAGAGAGGATGGTTCAGCAGAGGTGCGTATGAACTTAGGAAGAGGATGAAAAAGTTACAACAACAGCGAATTTTAGCAGCCGCTAAGATAGAAACAGATGCTCACACCCAAGATATGCTCAATAGGAGTCTAGCAAACTTTCATATTCTAGCAACTACAGCTGCAGACCCTAATTTAGAATGACTTATAGCACCCCAACCATTACCCTTGTTTCCCACACAACCCATGGAGATTGAAGTCAACTCAGAAAACCAGATCCCAGCACCAACCTTTGACTCGACTATGATACCTAGGGTACCAACACCCAATCCCTTAGACCCAGACTACGACCCATGGTTTGACGATCATATGGATTATCAGCAACGCTACCCAATACCAGAGGAAACCAGGCCAAACTTAGCAGCTTACCCAGGTCTGGACCCTCTAGATCCCTATTATGATAATGATGAATACATTAGGGAAATCCTAGAGAATCCATATCCTCAGGAAGAACCCATGCCACTGTACCCAGATCTAATACCAGCACCTGCACCCCCAATGAGCACAGAAAATGTGCAAGAACTCTGAACCTTAGGTGAGGAGATTTTAGAAGAGAGCGAAAGAATGAGGCAAATAGGGGAACGACTCGTCTGGAAATATGACGAGCGTAATATGGACTTTTGAATGAACCCCTATCATTAGTAATAATAATAATAAAATAATATATATATATATATATATATATATATATATAATATGTGTGTAGGAAAAAAATGATGATAATATATCTATCGTAGTATAGACCACTTTATGGTTAGTGATGCATATTAGTATTATATTTTTATTCCAGTTGTATTGTAATAATTATAAATGCATACTATAAAATAGAGTAAGTCACAATGCTCGACGATTTTGATCAACATGCTTGCCGTGTGATTGTTTGAATTAGATATTGTCCTGTGATATTAATACTTGGTAATTGTTTAAAATCCAGATGGTCGACGCAGCAAATCCAGAAAACCAGAATAAAGAAAATCAAATGAATAATAGTGAAATTCGACACCTTGTAACCCAAGGAACTAGAGATGCCATGCCAGCTATTATCCAAAATGTTAGGGATGCAGAAAATAATGATAAAAGTGGTAATGGAAGTAAACGAACCCATACAGAACCTAGTCACAGCGTGCACAATGGACCCATACTTCAAGTCCCCATTCCCAAAAGAAGAAGAACAATGTCTTATGGTTGTTCTTATAAACAATTCTGGTCTTGTAAACCAATAGACTTCTCGGGCAATGAAGGGGCCATTGCAGCTCTACGTTGGATAGAAAAGACTGAGGTCTTAAAAATAAGCAAGTGCGCAGAAGAAGATAAGATAATGTTTGCCTCCAATCTGTTTAAAAACTCAGCCTTGGAATGGTGGAACACTATCCTCCAGTCTATGGGAAGTGACAGGGTTTACAATATGGAATGGGAGGAATTTAAAAATATGGTAAAAAGAAAATTCTGCCCTCCCAATGAAAAGGAACAGATAGCAAATAAGTTTCTAAACCTTAGGATGACTGGAGTGGATAGTAAGGGTTACACTACGTTATTCTTTGAGTACGCTAGAATAGTGCCAACCCTTGCATCACCCGAACCAGTATTAATCTCCCGTTATATCTAGGGATTAATCAGTGAAATTAGGCATGTAGTCAAGGCAGCTAGACCTCAAACCATAGAAGAAGCTGTAGAACTAGCAAACACCTTGACTGATGAATTAGGGCGTACACGAGAAGAGGATCAGAGGAGAAACCTAGCTCAAAAGCTTACCCAAGAATTCCGTTATGGAAATTCCAACCGTGAGAAAAATGTAGGTTCTACCTCTGCACCTTACTGCAAGGCTTGCAAGAAGAAGCATTCAGGAAGATGCTCCACTTACTGTAATTTCTACAAGATACCAGGACACAAGGAACAAGATTGTAGGAAGAAACCTAATAATGGAATGTGCTTCAACTGTGGAGATAAAGGTCACATCAAGCCGAACTGTCCGAAACTAGCTCCAGCCATGAACAACAAGACTACTAAAAATGCTAGAGCATTTGTTCTGACTGCAGAAGAAACAAAGATGATCCCGGATGTGATCGCCGGTACGTTTTTAGTTAATGATTTTTTTGCTAAAGTATTATTTGACTCTGGTGCAAACCAAAGTTTTATTAATACTTCATTTTGCAAACTTCTCAATCGACCATTAACTAAACTCCCACAAGAATGTCTAGTAGAGACAGAAAATGGAGAAACCATTAAGATTTATGAGATCTTGCAGAGAGTAAGAATAGAATTTTTAAATAAAAAATTTATTGCAAACCTTTACCCAGTGAATCTGGCAGGATTTGATGTTGTATTAGGAATAGATTGGTTAATAGCCAATAAAGCCAGTATTTTATGTGATCAAAAGTCAATCCAAGTAAAATCACCAAGAGGTGAAAAGATCACAATCAAAGGAGATAAGCTCTCTAGATCCACAAAATCCATCTCTGTAATGAAAACAGCCAGTTATGCTAGGAAAGGATCATTAGTGTATATGATTTCTATAATCATTAATACTAAAGGAAAAGAACCGAAAGATATTCCAGTAGTATCCCAGTTTCCAGACGTGTTTCCAGAAGAATTGCCAGGGTTACCGCCAGACAGAGAAGTTGAATTCAGAATCCACCTGCTACCAGGAATAGCACCAACTGCCAAAGCACCTTACCGTTTGGCACCCGCAGAAATGCAAGAACTGAAGAAACAATTAGACGAATTGTTGGAGAAAGGATTCATACAGCCAAGCTCATCGCCATGGGGAGCCCCAATTTTATTTGTTAAGAAGAAAGACGGATCAATGCGTATGTGCATTGACTACCGCTAAATGAACAAAGTCACGATAAAAAATCGGTACCCATTACCAAGAATCGATGATCTGTTCGACCAGCTGCAAGGAGCTTGATTTTTCTCAAAGATCGACTTACGTTCAGGATATCATCAATTAAAGGTATAGGAAGAGGACATTCCTAATACCGCTTTTAGAACTAGGTATGGCCATTATGAATTTACTGTCATGCCATTTGGTTTAACCAATGCCCTAACTGCATTTATGGACATGATGAACCGAATATGTAAACCATATTTGGATAAATTCATAATTGTCTTTATAGATGATATTCTCATCTACTCTAAGAATAAAGAGGAACATGCAGCGCATCTGCACGCACTTCTAAGTTTATTGAGAAAAGAAAAACTTTATGCAAAATTTTCAAATTGTGAATTTTGGATAGAACATGTATAGTTTCTTTGACATTTAGTCAATCATGTAGGAATTCATGTGGATCCCACAAAGATCGAGGCGATTACTAAATGGAAAACCCCTGAGTCACCAACCGAGGTTAGAAGTTTCTTAGGATTGGCCGGTTATTATAGAAGATTTATTCGAGATTTTGCTAGAATAGCCATTCCCTTAACTAAGTTAACCTGTAAATCCGTTAAGTTTGAATGGGGACCAAAACAAGAAAAAGATTTTAGAATTATTAAGCAAAGACTAACCAACGCACCCATACTAGCGTTACCTGAAGGAACTGAAGACTTTATAGTCTATTGCGACGCTTCTAAACTAGGTTATGGATGTGTATTGATGCAACGTCAAAAGGTTATAGCTTATGCATCTAGACAACTTAAGAATCATCAAGAAAATTATTCAACCCATGATTTAGAATTAAGAGCTATAATTTTTGCCCTTAAAATTTGGAGACATTACCTATACGGTAGCAAGTTTACCATTTTTACCGACCATAAGAGTTTAAGGTATGTTTTCGGACAAAAGGAACTGAATATGAGACAAAGACACTGGATGGAAATACTAAGCGATTATGATTGCAATATCCAGTACCATGCAGGAAAGGCAAACGTAGTAGCTGATGCTTTAAGTCGAAAGTATCACGAAAAACCAAAAAGTGTGTGTTCTCTTAAGTTAAACCTGCAGGTAGATTTAAATGAACAGATTAGAAAAGCATAAGAATCAGTAATCAAGGATGATACTGAAAAGTTGAAAGGAATGATTAAGGAACTAGAACAAGGAACAAATGGAATTTGGAGATTCCATAAGAAAAGAATGTGGGTACCTAAATTAGGAAACCTACGCCACCGTATATTAGAAGAAGTCCATAAATCTAAGTATACGATGCATCCTGGAAGTGATAAGATGTATCAAGACTTAAGAAAGAATTTCTGGTGGATAGGAATGAAAAAGGATATAGCAGCATATGTTGCAAAGTGTCTAACCTGTTCATAAGTTAAAGCTGAACATCAGAAACCCTCAGGTTTGTTGCAACAGTTAGAAATGCCAGTTTGGAAATGGGAATTGATAACAATGGATTTTGTTACTAAATTACCCAAAACAAGAAAAGGTAATGATACAATCTGGGTGATTGTAGACAGGCTAACTAAGTCAGTTCATTTCCTACCAATGAAGGAAACTTTCAATATGGAACAGCTAGCTAAACTGTATGTAAATGAAATAGTTTCATTACATGGAATTCCTTTATCAATTGTTTCTGATAGGGATAGCCATTTTACCTCTCATTTTTGGACAAGTTTCCAAAAAGCAATGGGAACCAAATTAAATCTAAGCACCGCTTATCATCCTCAAACGGACGGACAAAGTGAAAGGACAATTCAAACCATGGAAGATATGCTTAGAGCTTGTGTAATTGATTTCGAAGGTAATTGGGACGATCACTTACCATTAATAGAATTTTCTTATTATAACAGTTATCACACAAGTATCAATGCTGCACCATTCGAAGCACTTTATGGAAGAAAATGCCGAACTCCAGTTTGTTGGGCAGAAATTGGAGAAAAGCAATTATCTGGACCTGAGATAGTGCAAGAAACAACAGGCAAGATCATTCAAGTCAAGGAACGACTGAAAATAGCACGCGATCGACATAAGAGTTATGCAGATAACAGACGAAAGCCATTGGAATTTCAGGTAGGTGACAAAGTGTTATTGAAAGTCTCTCCTTGGAAAGGAGTGGTAAGATTTATCAAAAGAGGAAAACTAAGCCCCAGGTATGTTGGACCTTTTGAGATTATTAAAAGAATAGGATCTGTAGCCTATCAGCTACAACTGCCAGAGGAAATTGCAGGAATACATGATGTATTTCATGTATCTAATCTCAAGAAATGCTTAGCTGATGAATCATTGATAGTACCTCTTAAGGATATAGAGGTAAGTGAAAAGCTTAAATTTGTAGAAAAGCCACTGCAAATTGAAGATAGGAAAGTCAAGAATCTCAAGCACAAGAGATTAGTTCTGGTCAAAGTGAAATGGGACTCCAAAAGAGGACCAGAGTATACTTGGGAGCTTGAATCAGAAATGCAAAGAAAATATCCACACCTGTTCCAGTAGTTCTCGAGGACGAGCTCTAAAACAAGGTGGGGAGGATATAACAAGCCTCCTAAATAATTTTTGACACCCCTAAAATAATTAAAATGTCCCAATACGTCCTAAAATACACCCCGTCTGCTAAAACCAAGCCTAAAATACCATATATAGTTAAAAAAATTAATTAAAAACAAGAAATAAGGGGTGCTCGCGGGGAGCGACCCCCTTGTCTATAAGTCATCGCGGGCCGCGACAAGCTAGGCCACCAGGACACCTCCGGTGCCGCCACGTGTCGCAACCGTGTCGAGTCTAGTGTCCGAGTCGGACGAGCTAGGGCCTACCCTAGCCACCCTCGCGGGCCGCGTAGCCCTTGGCTACCACCTTCGCGGGGTGCGACGAAGACAAAAGGCAGCCCTATAAATTGAGGGCATCGGCTTCAGTCCCAAACCGCTCACAACTTTCTTCTCTTTCACGAATTTCTGCATAATTAAAGTAATTCTAGGGTATAATACCCCCTAATTAGTGAAGCCCTGCCTTGTTGTAAGTATCATAAACTCGGTTACGTATTAGATACGCTGCTCGATTGATCCAGGGTTCCGTAACGGCTGTTGTGGTTCTGCCCGACGTAGTCGTTGGAATGCCGTCTCGGGGAGGGTTTTACTAATGTAAATATTGGGTTATTATACTAACGCGTGTGCATTTGTGTAATTAATAGATAATCACCAGGAAATCCTAAAGGAAAACCCTAAGACAGCAATGTGAGTAATCTCTTTTTTGCAAATTGCTTTTACAAAACCTCACTTAATTAACACTATATTAAACAGTGATTGAGTATTTGTATTCTACAATTATCGTCGGTATGTTGGGGTTTTTGTTGGTGCACACATCTGTCGTCTTCGTCTTATATCGAGTCTCGGGTTGCGTTGCGAATCTGGTCAAGAGTGATGTCATCAATGTTGATGATGACATCATAATATGACATCATCATTGCATCACCTCACAAGAAGACAAAACAGTATTTGAAAGATTCGCTTGAAACAGAATGATAGTTTGTATGTGTTTCGCTTGAAAGTCAAATATATGTAGGTTTCGCTTGAATTGAGTTGTCAGGCTTCAAGCGAACCCAGGATTAGTATAAATAGAGTTGTTGTCTATTCATTTGTAACAGTTTTCAGATATTGATACCGAGGTGCTGCCGGTTTGCCTACTGATTGTAAACATTGTAAAATCAATGTATAAGGCTTTTAAAGTGTGAATCAAGCTGTTTTCACATCTGTTTCTTTGTTTCCGCCTCTGAAATGGATTTGAGCTCTTCCGAACGACTCATTTAGGTCGCGATTCGATCCTACAAGTGGTATCAGAGCTCAGGACGAGGAGTTCTTACCAAAACAACCTGTTTTCATCACAAATTCTGTTTCTACACCATTCTTTTTCAAAAATTAAAAATTTTCACGGATAAAATCGGCTCAAATTTTCACATCTTGTGCGTAATCATGTTTTAACAAATCCTGGAAAGTTTCAGAACTTAAATCGACTCAAAACTGGTTAAAAACATGAATTCGCTTGAAAGTTGTTCGTTATTTGCTGATATCATGCTGAGTTCGCTTGAGAAATCTTGTTGACTTCACTTGAGATTACACTATAGATCAGGGTTCGCTTGAAAATGTCTTGAGTCCGCTTGAAAACGTCCTCTCGCTTGAAAAATGTGTTGAGTCCGCTTGAAAACGTCCTCTCGCTTGAAAAATGTGTTGAGTTTGCTTGAAAATTCGTCGTCATTTCGCTTGAAAATACCGTCCGCTTGAATTGTATTTCGGGTGGTAAAGTGCATCGAGTTGCGTAATTCTTTAATCAAAGTTTTCAGTCGGTCACATGAGTTCTTCATTCAAGGAATGCATGTGATATTAGTTTGTCTTCATGTGAACAACAAATATTTGAAATCAGTTTGCATGTGAACAACAGAGTTTGTCGGCCATTGTTTACACATATTCAAAAGTTGCATGTGAATTGCTGATAAGCTCATGTGATTGTTGATAGATTGTTTATTGTCTGACATTTTATTTTTGAGGTCCAATTAGGTTGCTTTAGGTGTCGGATTCACGAGATTGATCCATATACATCGACCAAAGATTCATGTGATTATTACGGCCCAATGAGATTCATATTGAAGCAGATTTAATTAAATATTCGGCCCAAGTTGCATCTCATTATTGGCCCAATCGTTATTGTTTGTAGTCGGCCCAAGTTATTCATTCATCAGCCCAAATCAGAAATTTGTTCATCGGCCCAAATCAGAAAGTTAAAGTTCTTCGGCCTAAATCATTTTCAAGTCCAAGTGAACTTCATTGTTTACGACCCATTAGAAGCCCATTTGATCTAGTTCATTCATTCAGTTTGCGGAATACATTAAACGAGTCCACGAATTTTTGACACGAGTTCTAGATCGATTCAATCGTCACACATTTTTTACGTATTCTGTCCGTTTAAACTGATTGCTTGTTTGTTTGTTTCAGGTAATGTTTTTACAAGGTGATATAGCTCGTTTAGAGACCAGTATTTTTGAAACAAGAAAGTTTGTGTTTTGTGAACTTTGAAAATCCGAAACATGGACGAAGATTTCTACAACGCATTCGCTACCCCGGTTACCCCGATGACTATTGCTCAGAACACGATGTTGGAAAACGAAACGGGGACTATGCAGAAACCCCCGAAACTTATGAACATTGAGGAGTACAAGAGTTGGGAAGAAAAGTTTGAGAACTGGGTACAAGCTAACTATCTAGATGCATGGGAGAATGTCGAGACAAAATACGTTAGACTGATGAATGACGATGAAGAGAAAATTCCGATTAAAGATCTTAGTGCTGAAAACCGGAAGAGATACAAAGATGAGAAGATGATGTTAAGTCTAATTCAACAAGCAGTTAAAGAAGACATTCTGGTTCTATTACAACATAATGGAACATCTTATTCAATCTGGAGAGCATTAAAGTCAAAGTTTCAAGGTAGTGAGGAAATGGTCAAGAACAAGAAATCGTTACTGAAGAAAGAATTTGATTTGTTCCGAGGGTTGAAGAATGAAAGTACAAAGCAGATAATTGAGAGATACTGCAATCTGCTGGCGAACATGAAAAGATTGAAAATCAATAAAGACAATGAGGAATTGATTGAAAAATTGCCAGATGCTTTACCATATGAAACATGGGGGTACTTATCTCATGATGCTCAGAAATAAGAAAGGATTTAAGGATTTGACACTGAGCAAGTTTATCGAAAAGATTGAAGCTCAGGAGATGGAGCAGAGAAAGGTTATTAGAATGAAAGATTTCGATGGTGAACAAGACATCGGTCTTTACTACAAAGGTAGTGTTAGTGATAAATCCACCAATTTGTCACCGAAAGTTCAAATAACATTCAATGCAAAGAGTCCATCTGAAAGTTCTTCTAAAGGATCAAGCAGCAACACAAGTTTTTCATCATATCCATCCTTTGATCCGAATATTTCAACAACAAAGAATGGAAAGAAACTTCAGTGCAATATTGTACTGAATCTGGAGAATGATGAAGATTATTCAGCAGAAATTGCTAAGAGTCACATGTCTTTGTTGGGAACTGTTCTGGAATCATATGGTAGTTTTGTTGCAGGTCGGATCGGGAATCCAATGTTGACCAAAGAGGATTACGATCAGATTGACGCTAAGGAAATGGAATTGATGGACATTAAATGGTGTTTGGCAATTGTTGTGAGACGAGGTGAGAAATTTAAGCAGATCACAGGAAGAGATGATTTACGTGAAGCTAATGTTTCTACTTTAGGTTTTGATAAATCTAAAGTCACTTGTTTTCGTTGCAGGGAAAAAGGACACTTCAATATGGAGTGCAAAAACCGCGAAGCAAGTGGAGCTCAAAATCCGTTCAACAACAATAATGATTACTATCGAAAGGCTATCTATCATCAAGTTGCTCAACAACAACAAGAACCACAAGTGGCACATGGTAGAAAAGTGATTGAAGAATCTTCAAAGAGAGCATGTATCGTGAATCAGGATGATAAAAAACCAACAGAAGGTTTCAACTGGGAAAACTATATCTCAGCTGATAACAAAGCATGCCTGATTAACCAAGATGATGAAAAACTGCCTGAAGGTTTTAGCTGGGCAAATTTCAATTGGGATGATTATATTCCATACAAAGATTCAAATCACAAAGCGTATGTTGCTCGAGTTGAAGAGGACAGTGATGATGATACTGAGTATTGGGCGAGAAAATTCGATGCTAATATGAAACTGATTGCAGAAAGTGATAGTGATGATGACAAGATTAAAAAGACAAAGAAAAAGAAAAAGGTCAAAACACCGGTAAGTAGTGATGATGAAGAAGCACCGGTGATTAAGAAGAAAGCAAAAGAGATTCCGAAGTTCAAGATTGATGAAGAAGTTGATGCGAAAAAGATTCTAGTGAAGTGTGAGAACTGTGAAGCTGTGAAGAAACAGAACAGCACACTGATCTATAACTTGAACAGTTTGAAGGAATCTTATGATGTGTTAAACAAAGCTATGAACCAGTATAATCAAACAAGTGAAGAACAAGCTACAGCTATAAAGACACTTCAGGGTGCTTTTATGACGAAGCAAAAAGTGGTGAACAACTACATTGAGAAGTGTGCCGTGCTTGAACAAAAGCTGGAACTGCAAAGAATTGAGACTGAAAGAGTAAACCGTTTGTTAAAAAGTTACTCATGTACTTCTTATGTCATTGACAGGATTTATTCAACTGTTGAAGGCATGAAGGCATTTGAAGAGGATGAAGTAACTGAAGAAAAGAATGCTGAAAAAGTCTCTGAACAAAGGACTCCAGAAGAAAAGACTGAAAAGAAGAGTGACACAAAGAAAAAGACTGACAAGAAAAATTCTGGTAAGAAACAAGGTGTCAGTTACAACAAGTGTCCACCCCCACTGGAAAATGGATATTTGCCCAGAAATCCAAATTCTGAAAGAGTCCAAAAGGCTACAAACTTACAATGGGAGTCGGAGTCATCAGTCAATTTACCAGAAAGTATTGATGTGACGTTTACATCATCTGACACTGATCATGAGTCCGAGTTAATAAAGAAAGTTGTCGATCAGGTGTTGGATAGAGATGAAACTGAGGAGTCAAAGTCGGAGTCCGTGTCAGAGTCAAAGTCTGAGTCCAGCACTCTGGGTCAACAAGAAAAACAGGGCAAAAGAGTTTATAGTAATGAATTCCTGTTATCAAAATCTAATTTGAGTGATGAAACATTTAAAGTTGCTTATACTTTGAATGATTCAGACAAATTATATTCTGATGAGGAATTTCCAATAAGATGTGTAAAAACTGAGATGATAAAAAAGGTTTTCAAACTTACAGAAATTAACATTTCCGAAATAAAAGATTTAAATCTTACTAATAAACCTAAAAAATACACCTCAAGAGTACAACAAAGATTAAACAAGAAAAAAGGTTACAGTTCTGGTTCTGGTTTTCACAAGAAACCAAACCCTAACCGTAATTTCAAAAAGAAAGGTCTTGGTTATACTCCAACAGAAAAATGAAAAATATGTTCGTGATTTTAAAGCAAAAATGACATTTGTTTCAGGAACTAGCTCAGAAGAGGAAGAAAAGAACGAATTCTGGAGGCAATCAAACAGTGAGTTCCTTGCAAAGAAGCAAGATGACATGAAGAAGATGGCTGAGCAGAAGAAAGATACGAGAACCTGTTTCCAATGCAACAAAGTTGGACATATTGCCAGGGAGTGTTCAAAGGCAATACAATCAAAACAGGGAGTATCACGTAAACTAAAAGAAAAAGTGGTTGAGTTTGAACCACCAATTGACAGAACTAAATTGTTTAAAAATTCAAAATTTGAAATTGGTGAATGTTCAAACAAGTTTTACAAGAAAAGAGCTCAATCTGACAACCAGAAATGGGTTGTTAAAAGGTCTGGTGGTAGCTCTAGCGATGATTTTGATAGGTCGAAATCAGAGGAGCTATCTTCTGGCGATGAATTTGATTCCACAAAATCAGATGAGCCACAGGTTGTTTCAAAAGGAGAAAAATCAGTTCTGACTGTGGATGATGAAAATTTTCCATCACTTCGGACTGAAAATTATAAAAAGAAAATTGGTAAAGTTGAGATTTCAAACCAATTTTATGATGACAAAAAGGTTTTCGATGTTGAAAAGGCCTTTAACCCTACTGTGAAACATATTTTTGGAAAAATGATTGACAGGAAGGTCAAAGGAGTGAAGGAGTTTTACGAGAAGAAGACGAAGAAAGATAAGGTTGAACCATCCCTGGTTTGTGACTGGGATGGTACATATTATGAACAGTAAGTCTCTGGACTTGCCGGAGCTCCCAGGTTTGTAAGCGTGGAGCAGGAATCGGCATCTATCTTTCTTGGTTGATAATCTTACAAGTGGTAAAGTACATGTGATATCATTTAAATTGTTAGTTTTCTACAAATGGTATGATTGGTAGGAAAACCTACAAGTGGTTGAAGAAGATTTACACTTACAAGTGGTAAAATCAAGGACATTAAGTTGTACTTGCATTTTCCTACAAGTGGTTAATCAAGGTCATTAGTTTGAACTTGATTCGGCCATACATTCAAGTGATTGATTGAGAAGCAAGATGATGAACCCCTAATTTACAAATGGTAAAATCAATCAACAAAACTTATTTTCCGGAAAAACCATTTGATTAAAACAAACTTAAGTGTTTTGAAATCACAATGGGAAAATAGTTTGTTGAAATGGGGAGTTCTGATTGTTTATGCCAAGTGGATGGCGAATTTGAAGTGATTCGATATCAGTTGTCATTTTATTGTACAGTTTATTTTCAAATTTCCTAAAATGTGTTTGCATTTTAGGGGGAGTAAGATTTTTAGAAAATCCAAAAACATTTGAGAATTTGAAAAATCCAAAAACATGATAAAATGAAAAATGAGTTTTTGTGTCAAAGAAGAAGAAATGATAGTACATCAGTGGACTATCACAACATGCTAAAGAAATGGAAAGTAAAAATGTGATAAACGGTCTCACTGATGATGTGCCAGTAGATTTTTGCACAGTTAGTAAATTGTGACGAGATATAAACCTAAATTTCAAACTTGCTTATATCGTAGGGAAACATCTCTTGGATATATGGGTAACCCCCGAAAACTTGTTTGAAAGGTCCCTCTTTCTGAGATACTAGGTCTTTATACTCAGTGATATCTGGGGTATTATTCTGGGACTTCTGCTGCATGGAAGTTCTGACCTAGTCCTTGAATAATACTTTCTGCATTGCTTGAAATATAGCACCACCCTCAGCATAAATGATGAGACAATAAAATTGCTAATCAATGTTGTTGTAAAAAAGATCCTCTAAAGGGGACACACCCAAAAGTTGAGTCATGATCTCTCTGCTGAACGGTAGTTCTGACCTGAGCTCTCATGATTCTTCATAATTTATAACCCCTTACAGATATCATCTGTGGTATACTCACCTGTAAGACTGAATATTGGGATCTGGATACGGGAGTATATTATGAGGTGGGACACGCGATTGAGTTTAAGTACTTAAGACATTAATATCGTATCTCGAAACAGTTGAACTTTGTGTGAAAATTTAAGTGGATCAGTATACTGACAATCTAAGTGAATCGTTTAGAACTTATAATGTTTAAAGCTTAACGGTGTTGGTGATTTGTCTCATAAACTGATATGATCCTCTTACACAAACTCACAAAAATATTGTCTGTAAATATTTCTTCTCTGCATTTCATTCTATTCAAAAATCCAAAAATATTTTTAGTGTGTTTTAGCATAAATTTTGAAAAATTCAAAAAGATTTTCGACAACTGGTGTTGGAGAGCTAATTTTCAAAATTCCAAGTGCTAAATATGATGAACAGATGGTTTGGGAGAGTGTGTTGTTTTGAAAATAAAAATGATATATTTTCAAGTGGTTCATCAAATGATTAACAGTGTAAAATCATTCTTTGATTGTATAATTCCTGCAAGTGGTTCATTAGATGGTGAGATTGTTTTTACAAGTTATCATCAGAAAATTTATTGTGAGGTAGAGGATGTGCAGGTTTCTAAGAGATAGAGATCCAGGTTCCGATACCTGAAGACTTTGTGATTTCAACATGCCAGACTGCGATCCCAGTATATCGAAAGGGGAAGTCTGAAGACATCCTAGTAGAGATTGTTCGTGGGGAGTCTGTTGATGCTGAAGAAGAGAAGGAGATAAAGTTTGAGGATGTTTACACTGTGAGACATTTCAGAGAGTGTTCAGACTGATAAAGACTGAAGATTGTAAAGACTCGACATTTAAGACTCGTCAACATCTGAGGGGGAGTCTGTTGGTGCACACATCTGTCGTCTTCGTCTTATATCGAGTCTCGGGTTGTGTTGCGAATCTGATCAAGAGTGATGTCATCAATCTTGATGATGACATCATAATATGACATCATCATTGCATCACCTCACAAGAAGACAAAACAGTATTTGAAAGATTCGCTTGAAACAGAATGATAGTTTGTATGTGTTTCGCTTGAAAGTCAAATATATGTAGGTTTCGCTTGAACTAGGTTTCGCTTGAATTGAGTTGTCAGGCTTCAAGCGAACCCAAGCGAACCCAGGATTAGTATAAATAGAGTTGTTGTCTATTCATTTGTAACAGTTTTCAGAGATTGATACCGAGGTGCTGCCGGTTTGCCTACTGATTGTAAACATTGTAAAATCAATATATAAGGCTTTTAAAGTGTGAATCAAGCTGTTTTCACATCCGTTTCTTTGTTTCCGCCTCTGAAACGGATTTGAGCTCTTCCGAACGACTCATTTAGGTCGCGATTCGATCCTACAGTTTTGTATACAAAATTTGTTACTACATTGTGAGTAGTAACATGGCCACAAGTTGGGTTGACAGTACCGTGAGTGGTAATTAAAGTAGATGGAAACAAATGTAATTGTGCGACCGCCCTCAATGCTGTAGACTGATAAAACCTGTTTTGATTAAACTGGGATTCACTCACCAGTATTTCCCACTGACAAAATGTTTTTAAACGTGTTTCAGGTAACTGAATGTGAAAGCCAAATAGAAGCCAGCTGGACAACACTGAAGGCTTAGAAAAGTGGCAATAAAAGTTACCTAAATAAAGAGATGTTTTATTTAAATAAATTTGGGTTTATCCCTATGAAAATGTGTGTACTAAAAACTTGGGAATTTCTCATGGGTTTAATATTATAAAAGCGTGGTATTTTACTCTGATAAAATATTTTCTAACTACGGTCCTGATGTAATTTCCGCTGCCAAAATGATAAACACCGATACCACTAAAACTGGTCACGGCCGCCTGTTCCCGGGTAATTAGGGCACGGGGGTTGCGACATTTTCGGTACCGGTTTGGTACCGGTATTTACCGGATTTTACTCTCAAATACCGGTACCGAACCGTACTGTACCGGGTATATTCGGTACCGGTACCTACTTTTCGGGATTTTTGGTACCGATACTTTCAGTTCCGGTACCGATAAGTACCGAGCTCATCCCTACGAGACATCATTGGCCATTGACAGTCCCATTTTTTTATTCCTCCTGACAGTCCCACCTTTCAACTTTCTGAATTACAAACTGACGTTTTAGGGATTTTGATCAGAACGAGGAGACAAGTCGGATGGTGTAAAACTTACCTTGAAATTGCACCCCAATGACCAATGACGTCTAATAGAGATTATTAGTCTTAGCATTATAGTGTATTTAGAATTGATTTGTCCTGGTGGGCCACCCCGCCTTGTCCATACCCCACCCAACCCGCCTGGCAGCCCAGCCCACAACCCAAACAGCCTTCGGGCCCCTCTTCGTTCACTGGTTACGGCTTTCCACCCCAGCCCAACACCTCCGCCGAATAGCCATCAGCCCAGTACACTAGCTTTGCAGGTCCTCTGCCTTCGACACCTACTTCAACTTACGGCTACAACGCCTTCCGTCCATCCGACTTAAGTGCCGCCTTCTCTGCCATGCAAATGTAAGCTCAAGACCCTACCGGGTACATGGATACCAGTGCCGAGGCACATGCTACTCAGGACCCAGGTATGATTCAAATCCCTTCTTCCTCTACTACTTGTAATAAACTTTTAGCCGGTAATGGCGCATGTATTCCAGTTCTTAAATCTGGGACCGGCTTTTACACCCTTCCAAACCGAACCTACATCTTACCTAATATCCTATACAGTCCCCAAATCATTAAAAACCTTATTTCCCTTAGACATTTTACACGTGATAATTGGGTTTCTATATAATTTGATCCGTTTGGTTTTTCTTTGAAGGACCTTCGCAATGGAATATTTCTCTCCCGCCATAATAGCCCTGGGAACTTATATCCATTCACCGCACCGCAACTGCCGCCTGCAGCCTGTTACCTGACCACTACTTCCGCACCCTGGCATGACCGTCTCGGCCATCCAGGAGCCCAAGTTTTAGATGTTTTAAGTCGTACTTTTAATTTCCCATTTAATAAAGACTATAGGTCTAGTTTTTGCAACTCTTGTCAACTTTCGAATAGCAAATGTTTGCCATTTTATGCTTCTAATACATATACTTTTGCACCATTTGACATTATTCACTGTGATTTGTGGGCATCACCAGTTCCGAGCAAAACCGGCTATAAATATTACATGGTTCTTATTGATAATTTTTCACACTTTGTTTGGGTTTATCCTCTAAAGTTTAAATCTGAGACGTTTCCCACATTTGTGAAATTTCACCATCTTATCCACACACAATTTAACCGTCTTATCAAAACCTTTCAGTGTGATTTGGGAGGAGAATTCAATAACAACGCCTTTAAAACTTTTGCTCAACAACACGGTCTACTTTTCCGTTTCTCTTGTCCCCAAACCTCGTCCTAAAACGGCCGTGCGGAACGTATGATTCGTCGCTTAAACGACATCATACGTGCCCTCCTTATTCACGCCAACCTTCCTCCCTCCTTTTGGGTGGAAGCCTTTAACACTGCCACATATCTCTACAACATCCTACCTACAAAACGCTTAACTTTTTTACCCCAACTTTTTCCCTTTACCTTCGCCACCCCACATACGACCACTTACGAGTGTTCGGGTGTGCATGTTACCCAAACACGTCAGCCACTCAACCCCACAAACTTCATACCTGGGCCATTCATTGCATCTTCCTTGGTTACCCACCGGATTTTCGTGGATACCGTTGCTTCGATCCCACCAAGGGTAAAGTTCATATTTCTCGTCACGTTACATTCGACGAGTCTTTCTTCCCATATACCATTCCCTCTTTGGCCACCTCTTACCAATTTCTAGATGACCAACTACTCTCGTCCTTCACTTTTTCGCCTAACCCAACCATCCCCAACACAAAACAGGTCGGCTCTCCACAATCCCCTAAGCCGACCCAGCCCATTACCTATTCCCGTCGACCCCGTCCGCAAACCCAGACCCAAACCTCAGTGGCTGCCCATTCACAGCCCAATCGGCTTTCGGCCCCACCCGGTTTTCCACCTTTGCAGCCCAATCCATCTTCGACCCAAACAAATCCAGCCCCACCGACAGCCCCTCTACAAACAGCCCAAACCGTCCCCTCATCGGCTTCTTTTGCGCCGGCTCACTCCCACCCACCTTCCTATTCCACTAATGTTCACCCAATGACGACTCGGTCCAAAACCGAGTGGCTAAAACCCTATACACCACTCAACCTTCACACGTCCACCATCTCACCCATACCCACTACCTATGCCAAAGCCTTCTCAGATCCTAATTGGACACACGCCATGCAGGCCAAGTGTAATGCATTGCAGGAAAATGAAACATGGGACTTGGTTCCACGTACGACTGACAGACCCATCATTCGCTGTATGTGGCTTTTTTGTCATAAGTATAAGTCGGACGGGTCCTTAGAACAATATAAGGCGCGTTTGGCGGTTAACGGTAAGTCTCAGACTGTTGGAATTGATTGTGAGGACATGTTTAGTCCAGTTGTTAAACCGGCTACTATACGTACTGTTTTATCTTTGGTTGTCTCGCGTTCTTGGCCAATCCATCAGTTGGATATCAAGAATGCTTTTGGTGCATATTTCGTACGTCTGCCAATGTGTGAATAGTTAGATAGAGCGTGTGTTGAATATTGTATAGAATATAGAAGTTGGACAGGTTTTGTGATTGTCAAAGTCAATCCGATCGGATGGCACGTAGTGTTAGTTGTCCATAAATAGGGGGTTGGGGCTCCCATTTGGACAAGCTTTTGGTTCCCAGAGGGGAAATGTTGTCCAATTTGTCACACCCCGACCACGTAAAACAACAAATCGTGGCGGAAACGTCGGGGAGTGTTGTAACAGAATCATTGTTTCATAACACATGGAAATTTGAAATTTTGTTTTATTGATTAAAAGAGTTACAATGTCTTAACAACAAGGAAGCATAACATAATTTACTAGTCTTGCATCTTTTATTGTCACTAAGGCCCGAGTCTGCCTAAATGTATCTTGATCAATCCTATGCATCATTTCCTGAAACACATGTGAAAATAGGTACGTCAGCATAAAAATGCCTGTGAGGTACATAGGTTTTATTGATTTAGGATTCATGACTTGTAAGTTTAAAGAAAATGTTTAACAAAAGTAGTCATGAACCTTAAAAAAAATGTTTTTGTTTTATAAATCATATAAAAATCGATAAGGAAACAGATGATATAAAAGAATATGTATGGTTATGTAAATAACCAAGTAAAAATGAATTTGTATAAAATGTGTTATTTGTAAAACAATGTTTTGTAAAGATATGTTAATTGTGTAAAATGTAATATGTCAAAATTGAAATGGTTTAAATAACGCTACGATATGTAATATCATAAATGCACTTATATATAGGAAGTACCAGCGGCGTATCCACCATGCTTTTATCATATTACACACGTCTCGTTACTTAAATCACTTGCCCAAACAAACCACCAATGTAAAAATGTTCATGTATAACTAAATGTAATGTTTAAACAAATGTTGAAATGTTATTGTGTAAACAAATGTAATGTATAGTGAATAAAAAGCCTTTATTGATTAAAAGCATTTACTCGACCCTATAAGAAAGAAACGTACAAAATAATGCATTTGAGAAATTATAATCAAAATTTATGTTTTGTAAAATAATGCATGCTTTACTGATACAAACATCTATGCGGTATTGTGAAAATGCATACATTCAAGCCTTGAGACTGTGGCGATAAACCCTTAAACAAATTAAAGGTTTATCTGAGTTATGTGTATCGAATTCGGTCATTCCATCCATCCAAACATACCTAGGATTTCAGGAACAGGAGTTGTCAATTCCTATGGTACCACAACCTACTAACGAACGACGTAGCTAATGTTAATGAATGTATTTTTATCCCATTTAAACAAACCAAATGTCATACCAAAATGTAAGCATGTTTTATGAAAATAATGTACTAAGTATGCAACAAATGAACATACATAGCATGAAATGTAATGTAAAATAATGTACTAAGTATGCACTAAATGGATATACATAGTAAAAACATAATGTAAAACGATGTACTAAGTATGCACTAAATGGACATACATAGTAAAAACATAATGTAAAACGATGTACTAAGTATGCACTAAATGGACATACATAGCATAAAATGAAATGTAAAACAATGTACTAAGTGTGCACTAAATGGACATACATAGCATAAAATGAAATGTAAAACAATGTACTAAGTATGCACTAAATGGACATACATAGCAAAAACATAATGAAATCATGTACTAATAATGTACTAATGAACATAGCAAGTATATGATATAAAAACATGGAAGGCACGAAAGTAACAAGTAGGCACATGTGTTTCACCCCAAAACATTTGAAAACTGTAAAAGAGGGGACTATGTACTCACTTGAGGGTGCTTAGAAGTCTTGAATAATAACCAAGCAAAGCTAGAGGGAATCACGGAATCAAACGGCACCTAATATAGGTAACTATGTAAATAAACAAACCTAAATCGGAGGATCGGATAAAATGAGGTTTCGCAAACCAAATGAGTATAGGAATTCACGGTTTAACAAAGCCTACATTCTAAAACGAAACCTATCCTAAGTGCTTACGACCCATTACGACCCGTTTAGGTAGCTTACGCTACTTTAACACGTCGTTTGCGTGAAACGCGTTTGGACCGCCTAATTAGTCCTATGACAAGTATTATATGCCTTATCATGTCTAATAATGTTACCTAATCAGTTTAGATGAAAAAATTTAGGTTACATATGCTTAAAATGAATTTATGCGTAAAAAGGGCATTTTGGTAATTTTCCTAAGGCATATAAACTACCTATCATACAACTAACAAAACGAAGTGACCATAAGGTATAACCTCGGAAAGTTATTCCCTATACAACTATGGTCACCTAATGTGTTTGGTGGATCCTAATGATCGACCAAACGGGTCGGGTTCGAAAGTCTAAGCGGTTGTTTAGACCGCTTATCTTACGACCCTATATAAGCACTAAACCTAAAGTGATGAGCTAAACATGTCAAAACATGTTTAACGAAGTTAGAAAACAAGTTTGATATCAAAACAAATGGTTTTGATACCCAAGAATAGTTTGGTTGCAAAATACGCATAAACGCGCATTTTGACCGAAACTATTACTCGTCACTAATCCTAAATAACGTGGTAATCAGTAGGTATAGTCACAAAGGACTATGACCATCGTGATTACGCTCACGTTGCGAAGTTCAAACGAACTTCGTGTTGACCATTGACTGGTCAAAGCAGAAAGTTAAACACTGTTTGACTTTCACGCTTAAAAACGCATAAAAGAAAGAAAGAGGACTTACAAAAGGTCCAAGAATGGAGGTTTTGATCCAAACAACTCAGGTATGGAGCATAAAACCCCAACTTAGAGCTGAATGAATCAAAAGGTGTGAAATGAAATGAAATGAAAATGGAAGTGGGTATTTATAGAAAACCAAGAACCGTTAAGATCGTTCCTCAATAAACGAGCATTAATCTGGACCATCCAAGTGAGCACAAGGTTTTGGAATACTAGGGGTGCCCCAAAACCATCAAATGGTATTGCAAATGTTACAAAATAGCCCCTAAATTTCAAGTTAAGTGCTGAAAATAACCTGCCATTGCTGAAAATTGAGTTTCTGCCCAGATGTGATGGTGGCGTGCCACCACAGCCACACCATATGGTGGTGGCGTGACGCCACTGACCCCCAGCTTCAGCAAAGTTTGAAAAATGGCAAGAATGGTCCCTGCAACACTTGTGAGCCATTTTCGATGCGTTTAAACCTCATTAACCCATTTTCAAGGCTCAATAATGAAGTTTAAGTATAGTGGACATGAAACATGCTCAAAAACATCTCGGATATCGGTTCGTTTGGCCGTATGGTTGCGTTGTTCGGTTAATTACGACTAAATACGAACGGACGCGAAAAACGATCCAAACTACGCGACGAATGGAATTTTATCATGCCAATCACTAAAATAAAATATTTTTATGATTACATAAATTTTTGGTTGTCTGGATGTATCCAGAACGTAAGTTATGCGCGAAAATGCAAACTTATGCACTTTTTGACGCTTTTAGTCCCTGAATGACCAAGAAGTTTATTTTAGCACACCAAACCCCTCAAAGCCTATTTATAAGATATGTAAAGGATATTTAGGGTATGTTTAACTTATGGTCAAGTTTCGGAATGTCCGTTACAGTACGAATCGGCATACTTTCGCAGTTTATCGAATTTAGTCCCTGTAAGCGAATAAACTTGATTTCGACACACCAAACCTTCCAAAACTTATTTCTAAGTTATGTAAAGGTTATTTAAGGTATGTTAAGCCCATGTCACTATTCCAGAGTGTTTGTCGCGTTAATCTGATTTTGTTTTCGCATCAGTGCGCGTATAACTTTCTAGAAAGCGATTTAGAGCTCGAAATCGAACAAGAATTGACATGTGCAAATGATACACATATTTATACTTCCCAAGTATGAAATAGAATATTTCATTGATTTGGTATTTGTTTGATGGCCGTGGAGGCACAGGTGTCACAGTCTCCCCTACTTCAGGAAATTTCGTCCCGAAATTTATTTAGAGGAAACTTGTGAGATCTTGAAACATGAAGTTGAAGAGATAAAACAACACTGGTTAAGGTTCTGAACTTCTAGTAACTTTAATAACATTATGCTTGTAATGTAAGAGGGACACTTATATACAAGTATATAAAGCGTTATTGGTGCGTCCACCGTACCTTCATTACATTGTTCACGTTTCGTTATTGTTGCCACTATAGGTTCTTACACATGATAAATCTTATAGTGGTTTCTGCGCACTAAATTTCATAATTATGTACGCGTCCATAATTACGTAATTCCTTGCATAGTCCACACAGTGCATTTTATAACGTCTAGGGGAAAACCAAATGAACAAACCTGTGATGAGTGTGACTAGACCATCTCAGGGTCCTTTTAATTAAATCAATAAATAATTTAAATAGACTACCAAGGAGTCTTTTCAGCTTATATCATCACATGTCATTTTTAACCAGATTCTGAATCAATCTTTTAACTTAGACCACTCAAGGGGTCCCTTTGAATTTTGGAATGGTACTATATAATCCAAGGGTCTTAACTATTACGTAGAAGCCCATTAAGGATTTAGAGTAGTAACTTTTTGAATATCCTACTATGAATCCCTCATATGAAGATATGGAAGAGTCTACGAGGATTTGGATAACGAATATCCAGATTACTCAAAAACACAAAATGCATAAAAGAAAACACATAATCACATAACCACAAAATTGTTTATCTTGATCTTTAATTTGTTATCATTTTGTTAATTTGTTTTGTTAATTGTGCACATGAATTTAAAGCACACCAGGTATCCAATTCATGGATTTTGATTGGCACTTTAAATATTTCCAAGAACCTAACTATAAAGATAGGAAGATCTTAAAAAGAAAATTCGATTTCAATTATAAGGAATCTAAATGTTCGAATTAAGGCATACAAGGAATCCAATGAAGGACTCTGATTTTGAACGATAATCATCCATAAGGATCTAATTGTGAAGATAAGAAGATCCCATATGGATTTTGGGATTTGAAAAGCGGGAGGCGTTTCAAAACCTTGCACTAGACGTGCTTAAGCCGATACACGAGGTAAAATGCTCATGAAGTTGAGGCGCTAGATATGCCAAGGCGACATGTGAAGCAGAATTTAAAGGTTAAGTCAATGTATGGGGAAAATGTTTTTTTTGAAAAACTATGCATGGGGTTCTTTTTGAAATGTGTTTAATGTTTTTGAAACCTTACATAATACTTTTGAAATCATAAAATAGGTGTATTAGATAAGTATACTTATAAAATGCTTTAAAATCATGCGAGATGAATTTTGAAATTATGTATAAGGTTTTTGAAAACATGAATGATGCTTCTGAAATCATGCACTTGATATATTAAGTAAATATACTATGTTAAAAATGTTTTCAAACTATATGGAATGTTTTGAAATCATAAAGGTTGTTTTAAAACTTATGCTATGCATGTTGTTATGAAAATCAGAAAGTAATGGGTATGAGATTGAGGAATACCCTTAGTTATCAAACCAAGGATTTAAAGGTACAGATGTGCAAAAAGTACGATTACTCATAATGTCGCTTTATTTCCTGTACTTCGTTTCTTAGAATGAAACGAATACTTAAAATTTTTGAGGAAATCATGAGCGATCACTTGAAAGGGAGAATCACAAGAGTAGTTTGTTTAAAGAACATGGTTCTTTGATGTAGGTATCATAGGGAAATGCCATACACATATGTAACTACATTTGTACATCAGAATTGTGAACAACAATTTATTTATAAACAAAGAAAATTGTTTTAGGGTTCAACAAAAGATACAAGAGCAGAAGATTCAGATTATTTAAAGCAGTAGTTTCTTCTATTCAGCCAAATGCTCATCCGTGGGTTGGATTTGCATTGACAATCTTTGGGCATTTGTTCCTGAAATGGCTCGTCTCGCCACAGTTGTAGCACGATCCAGGTGGAAAGCGAGCTTAGACAGGGTTGGCTTGTGGTTGAGTAGCAGCAAGATTTGCAACAGCTTTGTTTTGGATAGTAAAGCGGCACACGTCAACCAAATGTCCCCATCGTCCACAGTGGGTACATTTGAAACATGGTGTTTGATCTGGATGATGACGGTTGCATCGATTGCACAAGGAAGCAATTCCCAAGTGTGGCTTCTTGGCTGGTGGTGATGCCACCTGGCTAGGTCCTGCTTGTCTTGGTGCAACCGCTGCGGGATTCTTTGAAGCTTTACGCTTCCTTGCCCTTTTCGAAGGCTTGGCTTCTGCTTCTTTCAATGTTTCTTGAGTGGCTCCATTATTGAGATGAGACATGGCGATACCTAAATCCACAGACTTCAGGATTACTTCGCCTATTCACTGGGCAAATTTGGCAGTTTGCTCGGACATTTAAGTGTCGCTGCGATGAAGAGACATTCTGGAGGAAGTGAAAGGCATAGGAAAAAACAAGTGAAATGTTATCGGATAATCAAAACAGAATGGCAATGCATAAAATTGCGATCATTTGTTTGTTACCTAAGGCAAACAAATGAGACGATGACAAATCAAAGTAAGCGGGTCATATTAATGCATCACGAAGACATGCTTTAGCCTCTAAGTGGACACTCACCCCAAGAGTTCCCAGGTAAGAGTGAGTGGTCCGATTATGTGGATTTATATGAACACTCTAGCCTTAGACAGAAAACTCAGAGTACAGGCATCCACTCTTCCAGATTGCACGTGTTCACACTATAAGACCCAAACTTTGACGAGATTTTGAAAATTCGGAAGACACTAAGCCCAAAACAAATCATCCGAAAGGGGTGGGTGATTATTTTCAAAATCGTTTTGAAAACTTAGAGGGTTCAAAACCTAGTAATCAATCATCCTAGAACAGATGATTGGTTTTCAAAGCGGTTCTGAAATTTATGTTCTTGTTGTGGTTGTCACCTAAGGATAAGTGACCGTATTGTTTTAAGATCTAAACACAAGAATCTTGTGTTAGGGTCCTAGGAAGGTTATAGACTAGGTCAAAGCATTACTAATAACCTAATTCCCTAGAACCATGAGCTCTGATACCAACTCTTCTGTCACACCCCGACCACGTAAAACAACAAATCGTGGCGGAAACGTCGGGGAGTGTTGTAACAGAATCATTGTTTCATAAAACATGGAAATTTGAAATTTTGTTTTAGCTCTGCTATTTGTGGGATTTACTGGGTATGGTTGTTGTTGTTTTATTGATTAAAAGAGTTACAATGTCTTAACAACAAGGAAGCATAACATAATTTACTAGTCTTGCATCTTTTATTGTCACAAAGGCCCGAGTCTGCCTAAATGTATCTTGATCAATCCTATGCATCATTTCCTGAAACACATGTGAAAATAGGTACGTCAGCATAAAAATGCCTGTGAGGTACATACGTTTTATTGATTTAGGATTCATGACTTGTAAGTTTAAAGAAAATGTTTAACAAAAGTAGTCATGAACCTTAAAAAAATGTTTTTGTTTTATAAATCATATAAAAATCGATAAGGAAACAGATGATATAAAAGAATATGTATGGTTATGTAAATAACCAAGTAAAAATGAATTTGTATAAAATGTGTTATTTGTAAAACAATGTTTTGTAAAGATATGTTAATTGTGTAAAATGTAATATGTCAAAATTGAAATGGTTTAAATAACGCTACGATATGTAATATTATAAATGCACTTATATATAGGAAGTACCAGCGGCGTATCCACCATGCTTTTATCATATTACACACGTCTCGTTACTTAAATCACTTACCCAAACAAACCACCAATGTAAAAATGTTCATGTATAACTAAATGTAATGTTTAAACAAATGTTGAAATGTTATTGTGTAAACAAATGTAATGTATAGTAAATAAAAAGCCCTTATTGATTAAAAGCATTTACTCGACCCTATAAGAAAGAAATGTACAAAACAATGCATTTGAGAAATTATAATCAAAATTTATGTTTTGTAAAATAATGCATGCTTTACTGATACAAACATCTATCCGGTATTGTGAAAATGCATACATTCAAGCCTTGAGACTGTGGCGATAAACCCTTAAACAAATTAAAGGTTTATCTGAGTTATGTGTATCGAATTCGGTCATTCCATCCATCCAAACATACCTAGGATTTCAGGAACGGGAGTTGTCAATTCCTATGGTACCACTACCTACTAACGAACGACGTAGCTAATGTTAATGAATGTATTTTTATCCCATTTAAACAAACCAAATGTCATACCAAAATGTAAGCATGTTTTATGAAAATAATGTACTAAGTATGCAACAAATGAACATACATAGCATGAAATGTAATGTAATGTAAAATAATGTACTAAGTATGCACTAAATGGACATACATAATAAAAACATAATGTAAAACGATGTACTAAGTATGCACTAAATGGACATACATAGTAAAAACATAATGTAAAACGATGTACTAAGTATGCACTAAATGGACATACATAGCATAAAATGAAATGTAAAACAATGTACTAAGTATGCACTAAATGGACATACATAGCATAAAATGAAATGTAAAACAATGTACTAAGTATGCATTAAATGGACATACATAGCATAAAATGAAATGTAAAACAATGTACTAAGTATGCACTAAATGGACATACATAGCAAAAACATAATGAAATCATGTACTAATAGTGTACTAATGAACATAGCAAGTATATGATATGAAAACATGGAAAGCACGAAAGTAACAAGTAGGCACATGTGTTTCACCCCAAAACATTTGAAAACTGTAAAAGAGGGGACTATGTACTCACTTGAGGGTGCTTAGAAGTCTTGAATAACAACCAAGCAAAGCTAGAGGGAATCACGGAATCAAACGGCACCTAATATAGGTAACTATGTAAATAAACGGACCTAAATAGGAGGATCGGATAAAATGAGGTTTCGTAAACCAAATGAGTATAGGAACTCATGGTTTAACAAAGCCTACATTCTAAAACGAAACCTATCCTAAGTGCTTACGATCCATTACGACCCGTTTAGGTAGCTTACGCTACTTTAACGCGTCGTATGCGTGAAACGCGTTCGGACCGCCTAATTAGTCATATGACAAGTATTATATGCCTTATCATGTCTAATAATGTTACCTAATCAGTTTAGATGTAAAAACTTAGGTTACATATGCTTAAAATGAATTTATGCGTAAAAAGGGCATTTTGGTAATTTTCCTAAGGCATATAAAGTACCTATCATACAACTAACTATACGAAGTGACCATAAGGTATAACCTCGGAAGGTTATTCCCTATACAACTATGGTCACCTTATGTGTTTGGTCGGATCCTAATGATCGACGAAACGGGTCGGGTTCGAAAGTCTAAGCAGTTGTTTAGACCGCTTATCTTACGACGCTATATAAGCACTAAACCTAAAGTGACGAGCTAAACGTTTCAAAACATGTTTAACGAAGTTAGAAAACAAGTTTAATATCAAAACAAACGGTTTTGATACCCAAGAATAGTTTGGTTGCAAAATACGCATAAACGCGCATTTTGACCGAAACTATTACTCGTCACTAATCCTAAATAATGTGGTAATCAGTAGGTATAGTCATAAAGGACTATGACCATCGTGATTACGCTCACGTTGCGAAGTTCAAACGAACTTCGTGTTGACCATTGACTGGTCAAAGCAGAAAGTCAAACACTGTTTGACTTTCACGCTTAAAAATGCATAAAAGAAAGAAAGAGGACTTACAAAAGGTCCAAGAATGGAGGTTTTGATCCAAACAACTCAGGTATGGAGCATAAAACCCCAACTTAGAGCTGAATGAATCAAAAGGTGTGAAATGAAATGAAAATGGAAGTGGGTATTTATAGAAAACCAAGAACCGTTAAGATCGTTCCTCAATAAACGAGCATTAATCTGGACCATCCAAGTGGGCACAAGGTTTTGGAATACTAGGGGTGCCCCAAAACCATCAAATGGTATTGCAAATGTTACAAAATAGCCCCTAAATTTCAAGTTAAGTGCTGAAAATAACCTGCCATTGCTGAAAATTGAGTTTCTGCCCAGATGTGATGGTGGTGTGCCACCACAGCCACACCATATGGTGGTGGCGTGACGCCACTGATCCCCAGCTTCAGCAAAGTTTGAAAAAATGGCAAGAAAGGTCCCTGCAACACTTGTGAGCCATTTTCGATGCGTTTAAACCTCGTTAACCCATTTTCAAGGCTCAATAATGAAGTTTAAGTATAGTGGACATGAAACATGCTCAAAAAAATCTTGGATGTCGGTTCGTTTGGCCGTACGGTTGCGTTGTTTGGTTAATTACGACGAAACACGAACGGACGCGAAAAACGATCCAAACTACGCGACGAATGGAATTTTATCATGCCAATCACTAAAATAAAATATTTTTATGATTACATAAATTTTTGGATGTCCGGATGTATTCAGAACGTAAGTTATGCGTGAAAATGCAAACTTATGCACTTTTTGACACTATTAGTCCCTGAATGACCAAGAAGTTTATTTTAGCACACCAAACCCTTCAAAGCCTATTTCTAAGATATGTAAAGGATATTTAGGGTATTTTTAACTTATGGTCAAGTTCTGGAATGTCTGTTAGAGTACGAATCGACATACTTTCGTAGTTTGTCGAATTTAGTCCCTGTAAGCGAATAAACTTGATTTCGACACACCAAACCTTCCAAAACTTATTTCTAAGTTATGTAAAGGTTATTTAAGGTATGTTAAGTCCATTTCACTATTCCAGAGTGTTTGTCACATTAATCTGATTACGTTTTCGCATCAGTGCTCGTATAACTTTCCAGAAAGCGATTTAGAGCTCGGAATCGAACAAGAATTGATATGTGCAAATGATACACATATTTATACTTCCCAAGTATGAAATAGAATATTTCATTGATTTAGTATTTGTTTGATGGCCGTGGAGGCACAGGTGTCACACAATTGGTCTCGTGGTGTTGTAAACGTTGAATAATCAATAGAGACCATATTGTAATTGACTGCTCGGTGTCGTATTCTGTTTCTACTCCTTTCTTAGTCGTAATAATCACACCGAATGCGTCGTTTCGGGACCGAAGCTTCGTCGAACTCACCGGATCCTGGAGTCAGCAGTGGTATCAGAGCTACGGTACTGATTTAATTGATCTAACAGTCGGTTAAATCACCCAAAGCTCATCAATTTTGGGTTAAACGGGAGTTTTGACGTTAAACAGAGAAAATCATCAAAATAAAGGTCAATTCATGGATGGATTTTGGAATTGAAGACATCATTCTGTTTGGAATTGATTCATTAACAATCCTATGAAATTTCATCATGAAATTCGCACAAATAAAGATTCTGGATCGAAAAAACATGATTCGGAATGTTCTTGAGCTGTTAGAACATTTTCGATCGGATGACCATCCGATCCATATCACTATCTTATTGAAGGTTTATATGCTTTCAATCAGATGGCAATCCAATCGGATGGTAATCCGATCGGATGACCATCCGATCCTTGTCACTATGGGGTGTTTTTGAAAGATCAGTTGACTTCAATCGAATGGCAATCCGATCGGATGACCATCCGATCCACAAACACTTGTTTGCCCACTTTCTCCTTCAGTCAAATGACAATCCGATCAGATGGCAATCCGATCGGATGACCATCCGACACTTGTGTCATCCGACATTTGTGCCATTCGACACTTGTGCCATCCGACATTTGTGCCATTCGACACTTGTGCTATCCGACACTTGACATTCGACCAGATGATCAAATGCCTAAAAAGGCATTTTTTGATCGCAACGACGAGGAGAGTCTCCAGAAAAAATTTGGTGATTGACAAATTTTTCGGGGTTTTAATGACCAAGTTGGGTTGTTCGGGGACACCGTCTGGGGATTCAGTGAACATATTTGATGATGAGATCACGAATTGTGGAAATTAGTGGGGTAGTCATGATACTGGTGCAGAATGTTTATCTTTCAGGGTATCTGACTATTTATGGGCCAAATTGTAAAATTCGCAAAGACGAAAAACTGACAATTGTGGCGAATATTGTGATATTATAGGTTGGTCAAGTTTTTCGGAGAAGAGAATTAGAAACTGAATTCAGTTTGAGGGGGAATTCAGTACTATAGACGTCAGAATTTGCAAAAATGAGGGGGAATAAAAATTTCACTGTCGTATGACGAAATTCTGGCATTTTTGAAATTCGTGACACTGCAATTGTATTCGGGTAGTTTTCGACTTCATATTGTCAGGGGAATGTGAATCTGATCGTGAGTGTAAGCTTCCGAGATCAAGAGGATCCGAGGTGTTGGTATCTGATCGTGGACAAAAGCATCAGAGATCTGAGAGTGATCGTGGATGATAGCTTCTGAGATCTAGATTATCCGAGGAGATGAATCTGATTATGGACGAATGCTTCAGAGATCGGATTACATTACCAGATGATTTGTTTTCCGATGAAGATTTGCTGATTGTGGAGAATACCGTTTACACGGATCTGTCATTCTTATGGTGCGTTAACGTGGATCACGGTAAACGGGATATCAGATCTTCAGGGGAATCACGGATTTGAAGTTAACCAGTGGGGTATTTGAAGTTTCTGTCAATTGCCAGTTGAGTTTTTGTACATTCTTAGATCGAGCAGGCGGAATGCGAAGATCGTGGTGCTAACTTGTGATATAAAAAACTGAGCTCGGATACGGTTAAAGTTGAAACAGAGGATGCTGCATTGATTAGTTTCAAGTTGGTGATTGTTCGTGAAGGTTGCAGTTTAGCAAATCAGAGGAGAGTCGTAAACTGTGCAAAAGACCTAAAGATTCATTCCAGGGGGGAACTCGTGCTTTTCTTTGACAAAAGCAAACCCGAATCATCAATCGAGGGGGAATTTGGATAGTCAGATTTCAAGATACTTGATTGAAGTTGCAGAAAACTTGAAGATTACAGAATATTCAAACACGGCTCAAGGTTCTCAAAGTTTTAAAGACAATTTGACAGTGACATCCGAGGGGGAATCTGTTGGTGCATATTTCGTACGTCTTCCACTGTGCGAATAGTTAGATAGACCGTGTGTTGAATATTGTATAGAATATAAAAGTTGGACATGTTTTGTAATTGTCAAAGTCAATATGATCGGATGGCACATAGTGTTAGTTGTCTATAAATAGGGGGTTGGGGCTCCCATTTGGACAAGCTTTTGGTTCCCAGAGGGGAAATGTTGTCCAACTGGTCTCGTGGTGCCGTAAACGTTGAATAATCAATAGAGACCAGATTGAAATTGACTGCTCGGTGTCGTATTCTGTTTCTACTCCTTTCTTAGTCGTAATAATCACACCGTACACGTCGTTTCGGGACCGAAGCTCCGTCGAACTCACCGGATCCTGGAGTCAGCAAATGCGTTTCTACATGGGCACTTGCAGGAGACGGTATTTATGCATCAGCCACCTGGTTTTGTGGACAAACGGTGTCTGAATTTTGTGTGTCGACTGAAGAGATCTTTATACAGTTTAAAACAGTCCCCTCGAGCTTGGTACACTCGTTTTGCTACTTACATTCTTTCACAAGGGTTTCGGAGCAGTGTATGCGATACTTCCTTGTTCATTTACAACAAGGGCCCTCACGTCGCGTATTTATTACTATACGTGGACGATATTATTCTCACCGCATCCATGGATGCTCTTTTACAGAATATTATTACTTTACCCTCATGAGAGTTTGCCATGACTGACTTGGGACGGCTGCATCATTTTTTGGGCATTAAAGTGACACATCAGAATAGTGGTTTGTTTCTCTCCCAGTCACAGTATGCAAAGGACATTATTGACCGAGCTAACATGTCTTCGTGTAAGCCCTGTGTTACTCCTGTGGACTTGTCATGTAAGCTTAGCGCTACTGACGGGGCTCTTTTCCACGACCCAACTTTATACAGAAGCTTAGCCGGTGCTCTACAATATTTGACGTTTACTAGGCCTGCTATCCCATACGCAGTTAAACAAGTGTGTTTGTTCATGCATGAGCCGCGTGATCCACATTTTAATTTTATGAAACGTATCATCCGTTACTTACAGGGAACGATTTCGTATGGGATTCGGATAATCAAATCGGCAGTACATTCTCTTGTAGCATACTCTGATGCAGATTGGGGCGGTTGTCCTGATTCACGTCGTTCCACCAGTGGTTATTGTGTCTTCTTAGGTTATAATCTTCTTTCGTGGTCTTCTAAACGTCAGCCCATTGTATCACGTTCGAGTGCTGAGGCTGAGTATCGCGGAGTAGCTAATGCGGTCGCTGAAGCCACATGGTTACGTAACTTGCTTCTCGAGCTTCATGTTCCATTGCAGCGCACATCAGTGGTCTATTGTGACAACGTCTCTGTCGTTTATCTCTCAAATAATCCAGTTCAAAATCAACGCACGAAACATGTTGAGATTGATATACATTTTGTGCGCGAAAAGGGCATATACGGGTTCTTCATGTTCCGTCTTCATCTCAGTACGCCGACATCTTCACTAAAGGATTATCTCGAGAGTTGTTCCAGTCATCCAGATCCAGTTTAACCGTCTGCTCCGCGCCCGCTCAAACTGCGGGGGGATCTTAGCATTATAGTATATTTAGAATTGATTTGTATAGATTATGAGATAGAGTTTGTTTCCATACTTATCTTGTATTCATTCCCTATATAATGGGATTGTATTGTATTGTTAAGATCATCAAATAATAATACCATAGATCACTTTTTAATTAGAGGCCAATATCCAAAAAAAAAGATGGGACTGCCAATAACCAATGACATCTGATAGAGATTATTAGAGGCCAATATCCAAAAAAAAAAAAAAACTATAACAAAACTCTTCAAGATACGGTTTCAATTTGGCTAAATCGGTTATCTTGACACACATAATCATAGCCGAATCCAAAAAGTTGGTTATAAAAAAAATAAAAACCAAACCATCTATTTCTTAATCAACTCAAATGACATGAAAAAGAGTTATTGGATTTTATCAGGTATTGTCCGTTGCCACTCCCAACTATCACTTTGACTCCTACCACTCCTAACTTAACACTTTGTGTGTTTTGTCATCCGGTTGAGTGATTTTTGGCTCCCTTTTTGTCTTTTAGGAGCAGATTCACCAGTAGTCATTAGTAATTCACAAAGTGTTAGCCTAATATTTCCAATAACACAAGTCAAATATTAAGAAATATTCACTGCAGAGTGACACAACACACAAAGTGTTAGGTTTGAAGTGGTGTGAGTTAAAGTGATAGTTGAGAGTGGCAGCGACCAGTACCCAATATTTGAAAGAGATAAAATCCAATAAACCTATAGAAAATAAGAACCAAACCATCTATTTCTCAATAGATTCGAAAGTGATAAAATCCAATAAACCTATAGAAAATAAGAACCAAACCATCTATTTCTCAATAGATTCAAATGCTTCGATTATATGGTGTATTTATTAACTTCTCACATCATTAATTAAATTAATTAAAATTAAAATAAAGGAAATAAGGTACAAATATTCTTTCTTTTCAATATAAAAGAAAAATAAGAAACTAATTTTAATTTAATAGTGGACAACTAATGCCAGCTTCCTATTGAGAAATGGGAATAGTACCATTTTATGGTCCCCAAACCCCATTCACCATTTGGAAGTCAATTACTTGTTCTTTCAACTCCAAATAGATAGGTACAAAGGAATCTTAGAATGTGAACATGTACCACCCAATAAGCCAAAGGTACAACTCCAACTGTCTTCAGGGTGGCATTTGCATATGTTCCTCCAACCATGTTTAGGTACTCAAAATGTAAATATGTTCAATCTCAAAACAAAAATTTACAAGAAACCAGGAAAATGATTATATCAGAACCGAATAATATTATAATAAACAATCTATAATATAAAGTTAAACTAGAAGTATGGAGTTGGAACCAAAACATAATTACAATGTAGAGAATACTATGTACTTGCTGGTGTTACTTTTCGAAAAATACTCGGTATTTACTACTGGAGAAGTGAAAAAACCGATAAAATTAGAACGACAACAGTGATCACCATACTTCCCCAATGCCGCCACCATTTCTGGTTTCTGATTGCCACAGCCACCACCGAAGATTTTCCGTTTGTGTTTTCAACCTCCTTTGACTTGTTTGACTCCGCGACGACTCCATCATCAATGCTGTTTATGGCGGCATCTCTAGCTGCCCGCTTCCTCTCTTGAGCTGCCCACTTCTTTTCCTTCTTTTTCAATCGTTTTAATCTCCTCTGCACAATATAAGTTTATTTACATGCTCATAAAGAGAGAAATTTTGTAACTTATTGATGACAAGTCACACGGGCCAAATGTAGAAACTTAACTATAGATAAAAAGGGTTAAAATATATCTCCAGTGTACAATATACAAAAAAAAGTACAAAAGCGTTGGCCCGTTTTATACAACTTATAAAATAGATCAATATTACATTAAAATAGTTAAGATACAAACACACTTAAACCTAAGTCCCATCGTGATGTTATTGGGTTGGTCAACCATATCAACCCGTCAAACCCCTCTTTTGACCCGAACTAAAAGGTACCCTTTTATCTTACCCAAACTCTTTTCGAGTATTTGGCCAGTTACCCAACCCACCCATTTTCTACAAACTGAAATACAAAAAAACAAGCTAAAAGAAACAAACTGAAATACAAAAAACAAGCTAAAATAAACAAAAACAAGACGAAACTTACCTTTTCTTGCTGTTGGGCTTCCTGTTGGGCCTTCATCTCAGCCCGTGTGGGGGCCTTTTTAGCATTTTGTTTCTTCCTTTCATGGGCCTCATTTGCTTTCATCTTTTCCTCCAACAGAATTTTTTCTTTCAACATAACCTCAATCTCTTCTTTCACTAATTCATTTGTTTCTTCATTTTCTTTAATCTCTATTATCTCAGTTGGTTCGATAGGTTCTTCGGTTTTCATCACTTGTTCAACTTCCTCAAATACATTCTCCTTAATCGGACCATCCGAGTGTTGTTCTTCAACAGATTTAACTGTTTGAAGTGTTTCTAAATTAATACCGGACACGGGTTCTATTTCATCTAGTGTGGGTCCCAGCTTGCTGGTAACCTTTGGGTCCGAATCATCTGTTGAATCACTTAGTTCAACAGTGTTAATTGTTTCCAGTGTTTCTAGATTTATAACGGTTTCTATTTCATCTAAGGTGGGTCCTGAACTGTTGACAACCTTTGGGTCCGAATCATTCGGGAACACGCATGAAGGTATATCATGTGTTGCAACCATATTGCGCCGGCTAATGTAGTCTATCCTAAATTCTTCATCTGTATCCCATTTACCCAAAAAGCTTTCCACCTAAAATAAATAAAAAGTTAGTCCATAAGCACGTTGCAATGTTTGGATGAACAAAATATGCTTATCCAAACTCACGTGTGATCATATACAGTCGCTATGATAATCATAATCATAATCATCATACATATACATATTATATGTGTGCATGTTATTTTCCTTTTGAATGTTTAACTAAGTACTTCAGACTTTTAGAGACATGTATTCTTCGGGTCACATGTTTCAAAAAATTTAAATCAAAACAGATAACCGATTGTATCTTTATTCGGGTTAATCAGTTAATATCATAATGGGCCCAGGTTACTTTTTTCGGGTCAGGTTCCAGTCATCTGTTTAAAATCCAAACCTTACTAATATGGAAAATTCATAACAAACCTTATCATTTAATTGTTTCTTCAAACTTTGTAAATGCATAGATGCTTCTTTGCGAGATTCCTCAGCAGCGACGAATTGGACCCGTAGTTCCTTTACCATTTCAAGCTCCTCAAGGTATTTTCTCCTTATTATATAGCTAACCACTTGAGCTTTTGAAACATCATCTTTTAAGGTTTTCAGTTCCGTGTTTAATTTCTACATACAGTTAAAAAAAGATCAATTTTAACGACACGGATGTGAGTTTTGGATTATAAAGTGATATTATGCTAACCCATCTCCACAAAAGCAAGAAAAGAAATTCAGATTACATGTATGAAATGAGTAAATTTACATGTACCTTTACAAGCTCCTCTATTTGGTCTTTTTGTTGAATTTCATCAGGGCTACCCATGTTTAAAGCTAGTTGAGCGCGCAAACTCTTCAACTGTTTGATTTCACGAGCAAACTGTTTTTCATCGTCTAAGCACGCTGTTCCATTCTTTATAATATGTTCCGCTTTAGATATCTGTTTCAAGTACAAAAGCTAACTATGAGCTACAATATATAGAAATACATTACATAAAAACTAACCAGATTTCATACAGGAAACAAAAAAGGGGTCGGATCATACCTTGCTATCGATATCTTTAATTGTAATGGTATTCTTGATTTTGTTGATGACGCGTTCAGCATGGTCTATTTGGTGCCTCTTCGATTTGATTAATTGTCTTGCAGCCCTTAACTCCATGTTTTTAGTATGGAATGCCTCATTATGGAACAATATACTTTCCTGTTGAATAAATTATCAAACTAATTATATGAACATAAATGCTGACATTATAATGAAACATCAACTCAAATTTTAACATATTTCTTACCCATTTTAAGTGAAGTTCATCCGAAATCGCATCTTTACACCTCCTCTTCTCATCAAGCTCCCGCTCAGCATTTTTAATCTGCTGGTTTAGCTTTTCATCTTCGTATCCCGGATTTTTAACCACAAAGCAATATGATGGAAGCTCCATCTCCTCAGTCTGAACATGAACAGAAACCCCGACCCTTTGACTGTCCTGTTGACCATCCTCTATGTCATCAACAACCTCAGCAAAACATTCAGGGTTCGAGTCTTTCAACACACTAGTTTTGTCACCGAATGAGCCGAATGGAATATTAAGTTCAAGCCTCACAAATGTGGCAGGGAAACTTAATTTAACTTGATCCATAACAGTACCTTCCTTAACTTCAAATTGTGTTTGTTCACCATCATCGATTATACCCTCCGATCCACTCACGAATGGATCATTGTTGGTAGCTTCTATCTCCAACACATGAACAGATTCTGCTACATCATCGTCTTCCGACTTCAAAACTTCAACATTCTCCATAACAACTATTGGAGACATCTTATCATCTTCAATCACCTCAACAATCTCCTCCATCGGTCGAAGTTCTACAGCCGCAACATTGTCCTTCGAGCTCAAAACTTCAGCATTCTCCATAACCACAATTGGAGATATCTTATCATCTTCAATCGCCTCAACAATCTCTTCCATCGGCCGAAGTTCTACAGCCTTATTGACTGATTCTGCTGCGTTGTCATCCGAGCTCAAAACTTCAGCATTCTCCATAACAACTATTGGAGATATCTTATCATCTTCAACTACCGCAACGATCTCCTCCATCGTCTGAATTTGAACTTCAACAGCTTCAGTGTTTTCCAACAGTAACTCGGTCTTTTCCGATCCGTTCATCTCCTCCACATCATAGGTTTTCATAACAGTTTCAACCTTGCAGACACTGTCATCACAGCTACTGTCCTGGATTAACGTCGTCACCATTCTTTCTGAACCGATCACAGTTTTTTCTACAAATTAATAAACAAGTAACAATAATAAAAAATCAGAAGATTGAATTACTAATGCATGCGTATGTATTTAAGTAATTGAAACAAAACATGTGATATGTATGGTTACGTAGGAGAAAGAAGATGAAGTGATTTACGTAGGAGAAGATGAATTATCGAAGGGGAGGGGGGTAAAATTAGGGATTTGAGAAATTTATTTATAGTGATTTGATTTTTGAAGATGAGTATGAGTTGGGGCGGGAGAAGGATACTATCTCAAACGATGTATTTTCAGGCTAATAAATCGGATAATATTTAATTTTATGAATTTAAGATGTGCTTTCTTTTTATTTCTTCTAGGTAATTACTAATTACAATACGTATTTTACTTTTTGGGGATTTTCCTTAAAGATAACTACTAGCATATGTGAAAGGCATGTTATAAATGTTTCAGTATGGTAAATCCTAACTAAGGAAGGCACACATGTTTATCGTTACCTAAATATGTTGTCTATAACTATTTAAACCACCTGTGGACTGTAGTGGAGGGTTTTTGGGCGTTTTTCCAAAAAAAAAAACGCCTCTTAACGCCCATCAACTGACCTCGGGGCGTTTTTTTAATAAAAAAATATGACGTCCTTTTTTCCACGCCTCTTCTTGAATTGTTTGGCGAATGATATGTATTCTACTTTTTAGTTGGCTAATACCCTTTTTTATGGTTTTTTTATTTAATTTTTTACACCCCTTTTAACATAATATCCAACAATGTCCACATCCTCACTACACCCATTTTAGCCCATGTGTAGTCAAAAGCCCCTTTGGGGACGTTATGCGACAAGTGCCGAAATGCGTAAGAGAGAGGCTTTATGGGTCTTTATATCAAAAGAGGGTGTAGTGGTAAGGGGTTATAATTATATAACCCTTCAATTATACATACATACATATGTGTATATATATATATAGGGAGAAGATCATGCGAAAACCACCTCTTATTGCGAGAACCTCGAGAACCAATGTGAACACAAAAAAAATGCCTAAAAATAGCTAAAAATCACACAAAAATATTTTTTTGAATTTTTTATAAAAAAATCGCTACTTTTCGAAGCAAAAAAAAAAAAAATTTTTTGAAATTTTTTTTTTTTTAAAAAAAAAGTTTTTTTTTGGCTTCGAAAAGTAGCGATTTTTTTATAAAAAATATTAAAAAATTAAAAAAAAAAATTTTAGATTTTTTTAGGTTTTCTGGGGGTTTAGTTTTTAGCATTTTAGCTTGGGGGGGGGGGGGGGGTTAGGTTTTTTAGCTATTTTAGGTTGTGTTCACATTGGTTCTCGCGGTTCTCACAATAAAGATGGTTCTCGCATGAGCTCCTCCCTATATATATATATATAGGGAGGGGCTCATGCGAGAACCACCCTTATTGTGAGAACCTTGAGAACCAATGTGAACACAACCTAAAATAGCTAAAAAAACCTAACCCCCACCCCCCCCCCCCCCCCAAGCTAAATGCTAAAAAAAACCTACCCCCCTCCCCCACCCCCCCCCCCCCAAGCTAAAATGCTAAAAACTAAACCCCCAAAAAACCTAAAAAAATCTAAAAAAAATCTAAAATTTATTTTTTTGATTTTTTTAATATTTTTTAGGTTAAAATCGCTACTTTTCGAAGCAAAAAAAAAAAAAAAAAAACTAAATTAAATTTTTTTTTTTTTTGCTTCGAAAAGTAGCGATTTTTTTATAAAAAATATTAAAAAATTCAAAAAAAAAAATTTTGTGTGATTTTTAGCTATTTTTAGGCATTTTTTGTGTGTTCACATTGGTTCTCGCGGTTCTCACAATAAGAGGTGGTTCTCGCATGATCTTCTCCCTATATATATATATATATATATGTGTGTGTGTGTGTGTGTGTGTGTGTGCGTGTGTGTGTGAGTGGGGGAAACATTGTGCAGAGAATTAACGCCGCAATGTGTATCGCGACTCCAAGAAAATTCACCCCCATAGCACCCCCCCCCCCCCCCGTAGTGGTGTGGGGCGGCGCTATGGGGCGCTATGGCCCTTCTCCCCATGATATAAAGCCCCAATACACAAGGACTTAGAAAAACGCCCTGTAATGCCCCATTGCTGACCGGAATGCCACATGACGCAAAACGCTCAAATGTAGTGACATTATTTGTGTCTTCCACTACACATGCTCTTATATTTTTTTAATCCATTTGGAAGGAAAATGGAGAAATCATATCTCCATAAAGACAAAATTGCAGAAAACAACCTTTATGTATACCCCAAACTGCACTTTATACCTTTCACTATGAAATCCGCCAAAACCAACCTTTACGTTCATGTTTTGTTACACATCACAACCTTTACACCAAACCTAGTCAAAAAAGTCAGTTAAGTTGCCCCATGTGCGATGCATGTGAGGGCATATATGTCTTTTCCTTTGAATAATATATTTAAATAAAGTCAGATTTTAAAAAACTAATATATATATATACCCTTATCTTTGAATAATATATGTATACCCCACAACCACCGGTTACTCCTCCACCTCCAACAATGGCAGCCATCACCACCTTAGCACCCCCATAGCAGCCCCCGTAGTGGTGTGGTGTGGGGCGGCGCTATGGGGCGCTATGGCCCTTCTCCCCGTGATATAAAGCCCCAATACATAAGGACTTAGAAAAACGCCCTGTAATGCCCCATTGCTGACCGGAATGCCACATGACGCAAAACGCTCAAATGTAGTGACATTATTTGTGTCTTCCACTACACATGGTCTTATATTTTTTTAATCCATTTGGAAGGAAAATGGAGAAATCATATCTCCATAAAGACAAAATTGCAGAAAACAACCTTTATGTATACCCCAAACTGCACTTTATACCTTTCACTATGAAATCCGCCAAAACCAACCTTTACGTTCATGTTTTGTTACACATCACAACCTTTACACCAAACCTAGTAAAAAAAGTCAGTTAAGTTGCCCCATGTGCGATGCATGTGAGGGCATATATGTCTTTTCCTTTGAATAATATATTTAAATAAAGTCAGATTTTAAAAAAACTAATATATATATATACCCTTATCTTTGAATAATATATGTATACCCCACAACCACCGGTTACTCCTCCACCTCCAACAATGGCAGCCATCACCACCTTCCACCGCTACCACCACCTTCACCCTCCTCCATCAAATCCGTGAACCACACACCGACATCACCTACTTCCGCCACCCACCTTCACCCTCCACCACCATCGGCAACCACTTCACTACCTCCACCCACATCCACCACCGACACCCACCTCTGCCACCCACACGCCCACAACGCCCGTCTTTAAGAAACCCACTAAACTATTTAAAAAACCTTTAATCCCACCATCTAGCAACCACATCTATTAAACCCAATTCAATTGGTGAAATTGGGGCAAAAGACCACCACACAGTCGTCCGACAACTACAATGGTCACACATCATCGGCCAGTAGTTCCTGCACCGGAACAAAAAGAACATGGTGGCAGTGTTCAGATCTGATGATGATGATGATTGCTGGAGGTGGGTGTTTGTCGGTGGTTACCGGTGGTGTTTGTGGTGGGGATTATGGAGAGAGAAAATAGGGTGTAGTGTTTCTGTGACGGAGTTGTGGTGGTGAGTGGCGGAGATGAGTGACGGTGGTGGAGGTGGGTAACCGGTGGTGGTTCTGGCTTTGGTGGAAGTGGCAGTCAAAAGTCAAACTACATATATGCACTCACATATAATTAGATAATCAAATATAACTTTATTTAAATATATTATTAGATAGGGTCAGCGAATTGGATACCAAATATAACTTTATTTAAATATATTATTCAAAGGAAAAGACATATATGCCCTCACATGCATCGCACATGGGGCAACTTAACTGACTTTTTTGACTAGGTTTGGTGTAAAGGTTGTGATGTGTAACAAAACATGAACGTAAAGGTTGGTTTTGGCGGATTTCATAGTGAAAGGTATAAAGTGCAGTTTGGGGTATACATAAAGGTTGTTTTCTGCAATTTTGTCCTCCATAAATAGAGCAATCATCACTCTTTATATAATTATCCAGTGATGTGGGTGTTAGTGTGTAAGCATTCACCTCTAGGGCTAGCAATTTTACACGAATACACGACACGAACCTACACGAAGTTAACAGGTATCGTGTATGGCCTTAACAGGTATCGTGTACCAAACAGGTAGACACGAGATTACCTGTTAATTTTCGTGTATAAACAGGTTAAATACCTGTTTACCTGTTAATACCCGTTAGTACACGATAAGAAATTAAATTAAATAAAACTCATCAGCCATGTGCGTGTAGGTTCCTTAATTCCTTTCTATTTTCATTCCTCATTCAATTCAAAAAAAAAAAAAAAAACCCTAAACTCCCTATGTAACTCTCAGATAGCATGTCATGTTCGTGTTAACAGGTATTAACAGGTAATTTTCGTGTAAAACAGTCGAACAGTACATGTATTAACAGATAATTTTCGTGTATATCGTGTCGTGTTCTTGTTTGAAAAAAAGGACACGATAAGTTATCGTGTCGTGTTCGTGTATGGGATTTCGTGTATCGTGTCTTATCGTGTCGTGTCGTGTCTTATCGTGTACGGGTATACACGATATGCCAGCCCTATTCACCTCCCTTAAGTATCACACATATTCCTGTTCTTTTATGCTAATCTAATTTTGTAATTATCCCTGTATTATTTAGCAAATTTGGTTCCCCTCACTAGGTTACTATTCAAATTTTGTTTGTTTTAATTGGTGCTTCAAAACATACTCCCTAATAAATACATAACACATGACCACTACTTTTTATTTGTTTTTCTCTTTTTCTTTTTATCATTATTTTGGGAAAAACACAAGTGCATGAGTACTATTTTATTTAGCAAATTTGGTCTCCCTCACTAAGTTACTATTCAATTTTTGTTTGTTTTAATTGGTGCTTCAAATGATACCCCCAATAAATACATAATAGATGACCACTACTTTTTATTTGTTTTTCTATTTTTATTTTTATCATAATTTTGGAAAAACAAGCACATGAGTACAAGGTTTTTGATTTTTCATTTATATAAAAGGATATTTAATAGTTGGGAAAACCACAAAAATAGCCAAATTAACGCCGTCTTTTCCAATTTGGCAAATTGACACTCCTCACCAAGCCGTTTCCCCATGCTGAAACGACACAAGATTTTCTTTTAACGGCCAGCCAACCATTAAGTGCCACGTGTCCGACAAAGCTTGTAACGGCTTGAGGATGTTGCAGTCCACGCCACGTTTCCGACTAATGTTGAAAGATCATAGCCAAGCCGTTACAATCGGCTCCTGTTGAAGGAACTTAGCCGAGTACCTTCAGTGAGCCAAGCCGTGTGCTTGGGTTGGAGCCGAGCCGTTACCGTACACACGTGGATCCCACTGCTGCCAGCCAAGCCGTTTCGCCCCATTGTTTGTGCCGTCTCAACTGCTCCGAGCCTTTTCAGCTGGCTCCGAGCCGGTACAGGCTTCTAAAGCCGTTTCAATATATTGTTCGAGCCGTTTCCGCTGGCTCTGAGCCTTTTCAATGCTTTAGTTTATAGATTTATATTTGTCTATTTTTTTCTGCTTGTTTGTGCAACAGATTCATCTAAAGTTATCAAAACATTTAGCTTTTGTAGAAGGAACTTACCAACTTAAAATTATGAAGATTCGTATGGTTGTATACAGCGGCGGAAAGTGAGAAATCGTTAACGGAAAGTTGGAGTATGTTGCTGATGCTGATTCAAGTAGACGAGGTTTAGAAATTGAACCCAACCTTTCATACACTGCTCTTTTAAGTAAAGTGTCAAACATGTGTAGTTCTACAAACATTATGAAGTTATCGTATCGGTTGTCTTCGTTTAGTGATCCAATCGATATAATAAATGATGAAGATCTTGCAATGTTTTATAATTTTGCTATGGAAAATATTTTTGAAATTTATAAATTATATGTTGTTGAAGGGTTTTCTGATGGGTCATCTAGTTTTTCACCTCTAAATAAATTTAAAGTTCCTGATTTGAATTTCTGTACTGATGAAGAAAATTATGATGTTTTAAATGACTACCAGCCAAATCCCGATAATTCATTTGAAAAGTGTTTGCCATCTTCATCAATTACTTTTGAACCAGGGCAGGTATTTAATAACAAAGAAGAAATGAAACTTGAGTTGGGAAAAAATGTTTGTTAGAACGCTTTGAGTTTAAAGTAGATAGATCTTCTAAAACTCGGTACGAAGTGTCATGTTTGGTGAACGGTTGCGTTTGGCGTTTTCGTGCATACAGTTTTGGGGATAGTGGGTTGTTTTTTGTTAAAAGTTTTAACGATAAACACACGTGCTCGAAGACGCTAACGTACCCACATCTTCGTTAGGCAAACCCAAAGGTTGTGGCTCACTATTTAAAAGAACCTTTAAAAGACAGTGGTAGAATATATCGTTGTAATGAAATAGTGAAAGATTTTAGACAAAGATTCCAAGTTGAGATAACCACTAGTCAAGCTTAGCGTGGAAAAAGTCTGGCACTAGAGCTTTTACAAGGAACAAGCAGAGATTCGTTTTCAGAACTACCATTTTACTGTTACAATCTAGAGCTGGCAAATCCTGGTTCTGTCACTCATATCAAGACTGATGACGAGCGTCGGTTTGAAATGGTCTTTGTAGCGATTGGTGCTACGGTAAGTTACAGCAGTCTCTGTTTTTCTTCAAACTACATCTTGTTGACGTTTTTTAAATAATTTTGTTTCAGATTCGTACCTTTATCTGTAATCTAAGACCGGTGGTGATCATTGATGCTGCACACATAAAGGGTGAATTTAAAGGGACTGTTGGTGCATATGTCTGTCGACTTCGTCTTGTATCGAGTCATGTATTTAGTTTAGAAAGATCAGAGCTCAGTATACGAAAAAGTACAAATCGAGTGTCCAGTTCATGTGAAGTGGAGTGTCCAGTCCATGTGGAGTGGCATGTGTCCAGTCCATGTGAAGTGGCATGTGTCCAGTCCATGTGGAGTGACATTTGTCCAGTCCATGTGGAGTGGCATTTGTCCAGTCCATGTGGAGTGGCCTGCCTATAAATAGTGAGCTCATGTCTTTCATTTGTAACTTTTGGATTCCGGTAGCGAAGCTCTGCCGAAGTGTCTCCAGCCTTGTAAACGTTGTGAAATCAATACAAGAGACAATTAATAGTGAATATCAAGCTGAAACAAGATCTAATCTCTGAATTCCGCCTTTGATTAGATCGAGAACTCTTCTGATTGACTCGTATTGGTCGTTTCTCGATCCTACAAGTGGTATCAGAGCTCAGGAGGAAGAGTTCTTACCGATTTCAGCTTAATTTCACCAAAATTTCTGTTTTCTACTCACATTCTTCACATCTTTTCAAAATTAACATAGTTCTAACGGTCAAAATGTCTTGATTTTCACATATAACATGCGAAACACTGTTTTAACAAATCCTTGAAAGAATCAGACTTAAATTCGACTTAGAACTTGATCAATTTTGTCAAAAACCGAGCCGATAGTATGACATCATATTCAGTTCGAATGGAGTGAACTTCCCAGGTCACATGGAGTGGATTTAGACAATACCAGTTCACATGGAGTGGATTTGAACCTTCCAGTCCACATGGAGTGAACCTTCCAGTCCACATGGAGTGAACCTTCCAGTCCACATGAACTGAAGATTCCAGTCCACATGAACTGAAGATTCCAGTCCACACGAACTGAGTTTTGAGATACCAGTTAGCTTCAAGTAGTCCACTTCACACCAAATTGTCCCAGTTCGTTTGAGATTTAATTCCAGTTCGTTTCAAAGTTCATCCAGTTCGTTTGAAAGCTGAGTTTGTGAAATTGTTTACCGAAAACATGGAAACTGAAGAAGAAATTGCATTGTATTACTATATATCTCAAGTGGAGAGTCCTATTAAGATTGAAGAAGAACCAGTTTTAGAAGAATCAATTTCAAGAGAACCAGTTTCAACAAAAAAGGATTCAGAAATTGTTTTAGATAAAACTGAAAAGGGTTTAGAAGTTGATTCAGAAAAAGCTGAAAATAATTCAGAAGTTGTTTCAGAAAAAGCTCCAGTGTTTGATCACTCATCAGATGAAGAGAGTGACGATGACAGTGAAGAAATTGAAAAACTCGAAAATTATAAAAGAATGTTTGCACCTGAATTGTTTAATATGTTTTATTCAGGTACACTGGAAAAGCTTAAAAATAAACAAGCTGCAAAAATGAAGAATCATGAGGCAGTAAATGTGGAAGAAAATGTAAAATCCGAGAAGAAACAGGTTGATAGTGTTCATCAAGAAACATCTGAACAAGATGAGACAACTGGGTTGTCACAGAACGATGACGTCAAACCTGAAGAAAAAGTTCAAGTGGTAAAAGAACAGGTTGAAGAAATTCCAGCTTTCAAGATTGAGAAGAAAACTGATGTTGAAAAAATAACTGTTTTGTGCTCCAAATGTGATAAAATCAAAGATGACAATGTCAAACTCTTGAAAGACGTGGAGAGTTTGACATTGGAAAACAAAATTTTGAAAGAAAAAGAAAAAGTTTTTGAAAATAAAATAAAATCTTCAGAAAGTGAAGATTTTTGGATAAAATTGGAAAATAAAAATTTAAAAGAAAATGAATCAAAATTTCAAGATCAAATAAAAGTTTTAGAAAATGAAAAATTTGTTCTTGAAAAGAATAAAGTTGAAAATGAAAAGGCAATAAACTCTCATCTTGAGAAAATCTCTCCGCTTGAAAATGAAGCTGAGAGTGCAAGAAATAAAATTGATGAGATTGAAAAGAAATTGAAAGGTTTTGTGACCTCATCAGAATTTCTGAATCACCCTTGTCCAAAACCAATCAATTCAGTTCCAATAAGTGACGTTGTCACAAATTATGATAAGGTCATAATTGAAGATTGTGATGAAAGATCTGATGATGAAAATGAAAGAAAGAAAACGTTTCTGAAATTAAAAGAAAAATTTTAAGAAACTGTTTTGCAATCTACAGAAAAAGGTGAATGCTCAACACAGAAACCTTTGAAGAAGATTGCAGAACAAAAACAAAGTGTTAAAAATTTAAAAAGTTTTCAAAAGGAAAATAAAAGGTCATCAGTTCAATCATCCAATCGTGATAAAAAATCACAAAAATTTGAAAATCAAAACTCAAAAGCAGTTGGTAATAAGTGGTGCAGGATTGACAACAGGGCTCAAAAAACAAATCCAGCATACAAAAGAAGAAATGATTACCACAAGGCCAAACAATGCCATGATCTAAGTGTTTGGTATGAAAGTGGTGAATGGTACGATAACAGAATGTGCTACAACTGTGGTTTTAGAGGACACATTGCTGTTAACTGCCAGAGTTGGAGCTTTGAGACGAGGAGATGTTATGATTGTCAAATCAAAGGCCACATTGCAAGAGATTGCCCAATGAGATCAAAGGGAAGATCTAGGGCTGAATCTCAGAAAATGGCAAAGAAACCAGTCAAAGTCGAAGAAAAGCCCAAAGAACAGAAAGTTCTAGAAAAGAAAGTAAAACTTTCACAAGGGCAGAAAGATAGACTGAGGAAGAAAAGGAAGAAAGCACGAGAGTATCTCCAAAGGATTTTGTCCTCGGGTACAACTGGTGATTCAGATAAAAGTTCTGATGAATCGTTTTGCTCAACAAAACATGATAAGTCAAGTAAAACGAATTCATCAGATACAAATCTGAGGACAAAAGAGAGGATAAAGAAAGAAAAATTGACTAATCAAACTGATAATAAATCAAAGAAAGTTAATTTTTCAGAAAAAGTCTTTATCAAGGTTTTTTAGTATAAAAGAAACTGTGAAAGATCATTCATGTCACAGGTTGATAAGTTTGGAAAACCTAAATCTTGTAAGGATTGGGTTCCAATGAAGAATGGCGATGAATTTGTTTCCTTGAAAACAAAAGAGCCATCTTCTGGCAATGAGGTTGACTCGTCAAAGACAAAGGAGCCACGTTCGGGCGATGAATCTGGTTCGTCAAAGCCAGAAGAGCCATTTGTTGAGGTAAAAGGTGATAATTCTGTTAAGACAATGGATGATGCAAGTTTTCCATCATTGTCAAACGGAAATTTAAAACAAAAGATTGAAAAGAAACCGAGTGACAATAACTCGAAATCTCCCAAGGTTTGTCAGGCTTGGGTGGATCTCTTTAAATAAAAAACCTGACTTGCCGGAGCTTCCAGGTTGGTAAGCGTGGAGCAGGTATCGGCATCTTTCTTGAGAAATTCACATCTGTGATATTTCGACTTACAAGAGGTTAATCAAGGACATTAAATTGTACTTGAGTTAACTATCTTACAAGTGATATTGTTGGAGTATCTACAAGTGTTAAATTTTTCTAAAGTGGATGGAGAAAACAAGGTGATGAAACCCTGAATTTGTGAAATGACATACAAAACTCATTTTCCAGAAAAATCATTTTGATTAAAACAAACTTAAGTGTTTTGAAATCATTATGGGAAAATAGTTTGTTGTCAGGGGGAGTTCTGATTGTTTATGTCAAGTGGATGGCGATTTGAAGCGATTCGATGTTAGTTTGCCACTTTATTTGTACAGTTTATTGCTTTCAGTTTCAAATTTTCCCAGAAAATCAAAATTGAAACATATTTTGATTTTAGGGGGAGTAAAATTTTTAGAAAAATTCAAAAATTCAAAAAATGTCAAAAACATTGAAAAAATCAAAAAGAGTTTTGTGTAAAAAGAGGAAATGATAGTACATCAGTGGACTATCACAGCACGCTAAAGAAATGAAATGTCAAATGTGATAAACGGTCTCACTAAAGATGTGACGATAGGCTCAGCTAGACTAGTAGATTTGCGACAACGATACAAACTTAAATGAAAAAGCCTAGTTCTAGTGGGAAACGCGGTTGAAAGCATAGTACTTAGTTTTATCCTTCGTGACTGTGTACTTACTCAGTAATCGCTGAATGCTAAAAGAGCATAAAAACCGGTCAGTTTGTGAACTTTCACAACTTGCTGAAAAAGTCACTGTGACTGTGTATTTCATTTTGCAAAGATTTAAACTTGTTTTATTTCTTTATTTTTGTTATTGGACAGCCTCTGCGTATACGTGAGTATCGAACTGGATGTTAGTGCCTAAACATTCTGCTTTATTTTCTTTGGTGTTTCGTTTAAGCTTTGGATCACCTCTGCGTATACGGGAGTATCGAACTGGTGGTTAAAGCCTAAACAATTTCAACTTGTTTTTATTTCTTATTTTGTTTAAACATTGGACTTTCTCTGCGTATCGAAAGATCGAACTGATTGTTAATGTTTAAACATTCTGTGTTGTTTTTGCACATATCACAGTTGATGAAAGTTTAAAGGCATTACTTGAGTCAGTGTATTGCATGATGAGGGGATATGCTGAGATCGTGGGGTCCATAAGAATTTAGTGCAAAATTAATATACCTTAACGTATCGGTAAGCATTTCGAAAGTTTTTATATTGAGTTTTAGAGGACAATAATATCGTCAATCAACGTGAATCGTTTAGAGCTTAAAATGTTTAAAGCTTAATGGTGCTAGTGATTTGTCTCATAAACTGATATGATCCTCTTACACAATCTCACAAAAATATTGTTTGTAAATATTTCTTTGCTGCTTTCTCTTAAAAACAAAAACCCAAAAAGATTGTGTTTAGTTTAAATATTTGAAAATACAAAAAGATTTTCGACAACTGATGTTGGAAAGCTGATTTTCTAAATTCCGAGTGCTAAACATGATGAACAATGGTTTGGATGAATTTGTGGAAAAACTTTGAAACGATTAAATGATTCATTAATTTGAATCAAAATTGTCTATCTTACAAGTGGTTGAGGATTGTGCAGGTTAAAGCCAGGTTTCTGATCCTGTTGCTATGAAAAGCCAGGAGATGTTTCAGATCCTGTGAAAACCTGAGCAGAGTTTGAGCCAGGATTTGATCTTAAGACGATAACGAAATTCCAGACTGCGATCCCAGCTGATTGATAGGGGGAGTCTGATGATGTTAGAGCCAGATTCAGATCCTGGAACAATACACAAGACAGAAGCTGAAAATGCTGAAGATCTTAACGAATCAAAAGACCTGATAAAGTTTCTGGAAAGTCAGGTTGCAATCCAGGAATAGTCAGGGTGAGATTTTGAAGTCAAGAAGATGATAGAGATAGAAGAGGATGCTTAAAGTGTCAGATTATTTTGGAAAGAGATTGAAGACTGATCAAGACTGAAGGCTTGACATACTGAAGACTCGACACTGCAGACTCGTCGACATCCAAGGGGGAGTCTGTTGGTACATATGTCTGTCGACTTCGTCTTGTATCGAGTCATGTATTTAGTTTAAAAAGATCAGAGCTCAGTATACGAAAAAGTATAAATCGAGTGTCCAGTCCATGTGGAGTGGCATGTGTCCAGTCCATGTGGAGTGGCATGTGTCCAGTCCATGTGGAGTGACATTTGTCCAGTCCATGTGGAGTGGCATTTGTCCAGTCCATGTGGAGTGGCCTGCCTATAAATAGTGAGCTCATGTCTTTCATTTGTAACTTTTGGATTCCGGTAGCGAAGCTCTGCCGAAGTGTCTCCAGCCTTGTAAACGTTGTGAAATCAATACAAGAGACAATTAATAGTGAATATCAAGCTGAAACAAGATCTAATCTCTGAATTCCGCCTTTGATTAGATCGAGAACTCTTCTGATTGACTCGTATTGGTCGTTTCTCGATCCTACATGGACGTTATTTTTAGCAGTCGGGATGGATGTAAACAACCAAATTTTACCAATTTCCTATGGAATAGGAAAATTAGAGGATGGTGAATCTTGGACATGGTTCCTGTCAAAGCTTAAAGAATGTATCGCTGAAATACCTGACATGGCGATAATATCGGATAGAGCGAATTCTATACACCTAGCTGTTAGAAACGTCTTTCCACATGCTTATCACGGGTTATGCTGTCGTCATTTAATGATGAACCTACGTTTACCCTCTGACAAAAAAAAAGAAAAAAGAAAATGAGAAGCTGTGGTGGAAGACATGCAAATCGTACCGATTATCTGATTTTAACGTGTCATTCAATGCTCTTTGTCTTGCCGTTCCTAGAGTACATCACACTCTAACAAGTATTGGATTCGGTAGATGGGCAAGGGCGCATTGTCCAGGCAATCGATATCATTCTATGACATCTAACAGCGCGGAGTCTATTAACGCTTTATCTAGACACTCGCGTAAAATGCCGGTAACGCAACTCTTAGAGTTCTTCCGGCAATCTGTACAGAAATGGTTTTACGATCGCCGTTTGCAAGGTATTCATGAAAAACATTTACTTACACAATGGGCACAGAAGAAAATTTATACAAAAATTGAAGGGTCTAGAACCTGGACGGTTGCTGGAATTGGGTTAAACACTTATTCTGTCGCAGACAGTGGAAAGGGGGGTTTTGTTGACTTTGTTAATGGAAGCTGTAGTTGCCGAGTTTGGCAAGTTTCTGGTTTACCGTGCGGGCATGTTATTACCGTGTCAAAATTTTTAGGTGAAACTGATTGCAGTAAGTATTGCTTCCCGTGTTACTCAAACGAAGTCTATAAAAAACTTATGAAGAAGCGATTAATCCTCTTCCTCATAGATCTGAATGGGAGACTCCAGAAGACCTTATCAATCTTCAACCGCCGCATATGACAAAACGCCTGGCCGGTCGTCCTCGAGAAAACCACCGGATCTTATCCCACGGAGAAAAACCTACTCCCCTGCATTGTTCCCTGTGTAACTCATACGGTCATCATCGGGATGTCTGTCGGCAGCCCATGCCGTCAGAAATTCGTACTCGCAAAGGCCCAGACAAAGGGAAAGGGAAAGAACCCGATGATCCTGTTCATTTTACACAATCTCCGTCTAATTATATGTATCCGTCTTTTAACTTGGGAGACTTTTAATACTATAATTTATTTTGTGTATTTTAATTTATCAAATAACGTAGTAAGTCTATTTAGTTGCAATTAATTAATATTAAAATTTTCTCATTACAATATCTTATTATTTTTTTTATATTACATGCATACATAGAACCATTAAACATTAACAGGTGTGAAGCGCCCGGCGTAGAGTTCATCTGCCATGTACCGTCTGTATCTAAAACAAGCATCCTGAAGGTTTCCTTCGTTCCATGTTAAAGAACGATCCCGAACAAGTTTTTCCATTAGCATACATATGATGACTCCTGAATTTCTGCCAATACGATCTGTTTGAACAGGCCACACGAAATCCCCTACTATTTGCATGGCACGCGTCTCATATATTTCTGAGTGTTGCCAGTACGATATACGTCCGAGAAATCACAAAAATAGAGACTCAAATTCTAGCACAATTTGATGTACTCTTCTGTGTACGCAAAATGAATCTCTGCAATTAATCGTGTCACAAGTATTGGCAAAAAGAATTCTTAATTCTAGTGACTTTAGATTTATTTTAAAAAGCAACCAATTTTGTTCCTTGTCCGGTATAGGAATGTATACCTGCAAAAAGTGAATAATCTTAGGTTCTAAATCAATGTTGTCAATAAAAAACAAAAGTTCTTAGCAAAAAAAATATTACATCAAACACGTTTAAGTTCTTATTCCAAAAAAAAAACCCTGACATTTAACTAATAACCGGAATGGTCTTCCGCTTCAGAATCATACTCTACTCCTTCCATTTCCGCACGATAAGCTTCAAAACGCACTTCATCGTACAGTCTTTCGAAATCCAATTCCTTATCTGAGTCTTCGTCAGCAGTAACCGTCAAACATTCTTGTGGAATAATCTGGTCTAAAGGAGGTTGTCGTTCATCGGTGTTAGGTAACGGCACAAGCGCCTGACACTGACCTGAACCGCTAAATGGTGCTTCACGTGTTGGCTGTTGCACCGGGTTTGGGGGGTTACGAGTTTGGGAATTGTTTGGTTCGGGGTTATTGAGGGTGGGTTTGGGTGGTTAACCGTTTGGGAAATGTTGACGTTGATATGAATGTGTAGATGAATGTTGTGTTCTTGATTCGCCATGAGGTAGAAAAAAGGGGGATGCCAGTTGAGTAGTGGACCAACATGTGTTTAAATAGGTGTGGAGTAAGAATGAGACTTGTGCTTCGGTATATATGGTATAAGTATTTACAAGGTAAAACAACAGTAAATATAAAATCTTAATAAAAAACGGATATAATAAAATAAAAAAATTGATTAAGCCTACCGTATCAATTTCCCAGAATGGATGATATGTTACTGTAGAACCATCTGCGTATCTGGTTGCATCAATATCTTGTTCATTTAACATGTCGAAGAAATTTGGCGGTAGAACTGTCCAATGATAATCGTTTGACGACAGCGTCCTTGCATTTATTTCAATCTCTCGTTGATACATGAGTTTGTTACACCATGCTTTTACGTGCTAAAAAATAACGGTAATTTATTTGTTACAAAAATAATGAAACTGATTTTTATTACGAAATTATTTATTATTAAGGTACCGTTTTTTGAATAAAACCCGCTCCAGTAAATCCAAGCAGTCCCCCCCCCCACCAAGCTTTTCCTAGTGGTGTTATCCCCGTGTATGAAGAATATCAAGTAGGATTATCGCCATCGTAGTAAAATTCAAGAACATTTGGAGAGCACTGGCGATCCCGATCCTGTTGATTGATCCAAACTGTGTTTTGTACGGAAGGAGGAATGCTTGTCAGGAGGAATGCTTGTCATTGGTAATGTTTTAACACATATGTCTTTGTATAAAGGTGGAACACACATATATATACACATAGAGAGCAGTACAAATGTATTTAATTTTTTTAAACCAAAACAATACAATTATCTTACAATTACGGGTTCATCATCATCATCAAAGACGTTGTCACTTGTACTATCGGGTAACAAAGAATCATAAAATAGTACAGCTAGTTGACGTCCCATTCTCATTTCAAAGCTATAAATACATACATTACTTCTCCCATTTAACCCCATTCTCATCTCAAAGTTCCCACTAACAAAAAAAAATGGATTCTTGGACCGACGAGGAAGATATTGCTGCTGTCGTTTCGTACGTTGCCGCTCGTGATCTGGGCACTTATTCAATTTCCAATACTGCTTTCTGGGGGCAGGTTTTCAACTACTTTTGCATTCACCTACATGAGATGACCCGAAGTGTCGATGCCTTGACGACTCGTCTTGCTTTTCTACGCTTTAAATGAAACCGTTTTTTAGGAAGGTGCAAAAATGTTAAAAAAACTAATCCGAACATGGAAGAAAAAGAGGTCGTTGAAGAGGCCCTACTCGACTACGCAATAATTTACGACGAGGACTCCTTTCAGTGTTTGAAACTTTAAAAATTTATCTGTAGTTCACGAAATGAATTTGTAATATTTAGGTTGTATCGTGCAACTTAATTGTATGACTTTTAACCGTTTGTCTATGTGAACCGTGATTTTAGTTTTGTAACTTTTTTTACACATTAATTTTTATAAACATACTTTGGCCAAAACAGCCCAAACACAACAAAAATTTCTAGTGTTTGGGCCCAAAGAGCCCACAACGTTTTATAAAACATATTCGGGCCTAAACAGCCCACACGCTATATATGGACAGCCCAAATAGGCCCAAACAGATTAATTCTCTAATGTTTGGGCCCAAACAGCCCACAACGTTTTAAATGAACGGCCCGTTATATTTTTTAAATTATATTTCTAGTGATATTTGGGCCCAAAGAGCCCACAACTTTTTATAAAACATATTCGGGCCTAAACAGCCCACAGGCTATATATGGACGGCCCAAACAGTTTAATTCTCTAATGTTTGGGCCCAAACAGCCCACAACGTTTTAAATGAACGACCCGTTATATTTTTTAAATTATATTTCTAGTGATATTTGGGCCAAAGAGCCCACAACTTTTTATAAAACATATTCGGGCCTAAACAGCCCACAGGCTATATATGGACGGCCCAAACAGTTTAATTCTCTAATGTTTGGGCCCAAACAGCCCACAACGTTTTAAATGAACGACCCTTTTTATTTTTTAAATTTTATTTCTAGTGATATTTGGGCACAAACACCCCATAACTTTTTATAAAACATATTTGGGCCTAAAATATAAGTATCATCAGATAAACAATGTTCACTAATGTTTGGGCCATTAAAAAAACTAATGTTTGGGCCCAAACAGCCCACAACGTTTTAAATGAATGGCCTGTTTTATTTTGTAATATGTGGGCCTGTTTTATAAAACATATGGACGGCCCAAACAGATTAATTTTCTAATGTTTCGGCCCAAACAGGCAACAACGTTTTATTTTATAATATTTGGTCCAACAACGTTTTATTTTATGTTTAACTTATTAAAAAGATTAATTTTTATAAAACATATTTAAACAAAAGAAAATAAAAATAAACACCAAAAATATTAAACAAAAGATAATAAACAAAAGATATATGGACGGCCCAAAAGATTAATTCTCTAATGTTTGGGGCCACAACGTTTTAAATGAACGGGCCGTTTTATTTTCTAATACTTGGGCCACTTTTATAAAACATATTTGGGCCACTTTTATAAAACATATTTTCTAAAACTTGGGCCTGTTTTATAAAACATATTCGGCCCAAACAGCCCACTGCGTTTTAAATGAACGGCCCGTTTTATTTTCTAATACTTGGGCCACTTTTATAAAACATATTTGGGCCACATTTATAAAACATATTTTCTAATACTTGGGCCTGTTTTATAAAACATATTAGGGCCTTAACAGCCCACAAGCTATATATGGACGACCCAAAAAGATTATTTCTCTAATGTTTGGGCCCAAACAGCCCACTACGTTTTAAATGGTCCCACACCGTTTTATTTTCTAATACGTCGGCACACTTTTATAAAACATATTTGGGCCACTTTTATAAAACATATTTTCTAAAACTTGGGCCTGTTTTATAAAACATATTCGGCCCAAACAGTCCACTGCGTTTTAAATTAACGGTCCGTTTTATTTTCTAATAGTTGGGCCACTTTTATAAAACTTATTTGGGCCTAAACAGCCCACACTTTTATAAAACATATTTGGGCCTAAACAGCCCACACTTTTATTTCTCTAATGTTTGGGCCCAAACAGCCCAGTACGTTTTAAATGAACGACCCGTTTAATTTTCTAATACTTGGGCCCAAGCCGTTTGTTAACGGACTCAAATATTATAAAACATAAATTTAACCCAAATCATTTGTAGACTTTATTTTGTAAGATTTTTTTTTAATTTTTTAAGTTATTTTTTAAAGGAGACAAAAACTTTTTTATATTAATATAACAAACATAAATATTAAACATTAAACATAAGATAATAAAAGTAAACAAAACATAATAAAAAAATTCTAAAACCATATCCTAATAGCCTCCCACTCCGAGACATGCTTGAATTCATGTCCCTCGTCATGACGGTAGTTGATCAGGGCCACCTCCTTCTGATCGTCTTCAACAAGGTCCGACATTTCTCTCTCCACCTTCTTGATATATCGGTCAAACCTCTCACATTCCACCCGTAGGACACGAAACCTGGAGGACAAGGCGTCGACGGTCCGGTTATGGTCCGGACCACGTAGCTGCCCAAAAATCTGTTGAACCCGAACCCAGAGCCCCCCCTGTCCGCGTCGTGGAGGATCGGTCATGGCCTCCTCCCAGGCTTCGCCCAAAGCGATGTCTTCAACGTCTGTCCAAGAAGTGGCCATTTTCAGGTGAGTGGTTGACGGCGTCGGAGAAGCTTTGTATTGAAAACGGCTGAGATTTTTTAATTTCAAACGGCGTGGTGAACATTGAATGTGGTGAGGGTTTATATAGTGGGTAAACATGGGGACTTGAAACACCGTGGTCAACTGTTAGCTTTTAATAAAGGCGGTTCAGATTTGTTTTTTTTTCGTTAATGTGTTAAGTTTATTTTTCTAATGAACAGCCCAAACACATAAACAGCCCAAACAGATTTAAAATTATTTAAAATGAACGGCCCAAACACATAAACAGCCCAAACAGATTTAAAATTATTTAAAATGAACGGCCCAAACACATAAACAGCCCAAACAGCCCAAACAGATTTAAAATGAACGGCCCAAACACATAAACAGCCCGAACAGCCCAAACAGATTTAAAATTATTTGCATGGTAATTTACTGCACTAATATACATCGAATGAAAAACTAGTAAACTTTTATTATTATTTAATACAAATTACATCAAAGATATAACATGTAAAAATACAAACATAACTTCGCCAAACCGCTGAAACGGCTAGTAGAGAAAAAGCTCTGTCTCCAAGCAAGCAGTCTTCAGATAACAACATAACTTCGCCAAACCGCTGCTTAGGACTCGGTTGATAACCGAGAGCAAATTGAAAGTTAGGAGTGAACCAAATCTCTTCTTTTGGAATTCGAGTCAAAACGCTTGTAGCAATGATAAAGATGCGTCTTGAACTCGAAAGTTCCATCCACACTCACTGGGTAAGTAGAGGTGGAATTTCTGAAGAGAAGGACACTCCAATATGAGAAACGCTATCAAAAGCTAATTTGACAATTAAAGCCCAGGAACACGTCTTTTACATCTATGACAATCAAATAAAGAAAGCAGGATAACATTTTCTATGAGATTTAAGTGTGGTAAAGGGATCCGTTTGTGACAACCGGTGATTTACGGCTCCTAATTATGTGATTAACAGACAATTAACGCGCCAATAATTAATGTTCACGACGCAAATTAACTTAATAGGGCCTTTGGAGTGCCTAGGAACGCCTATCCGACTTTACAGTGCGCGAACGGTGGTTTACAGAGAAACCTGCGAAACGTTAAACGGAAACAGATTGAAACCAAACAGAATACTGGCAATGCCGACAGATACCGATTTTCTACGAACATTTTATATTCATGAAATAAATTTTTGTGAATTTATTGGGCATCCGAACGACTCAGAACAAAGACGCAAACGACAACGTGGAAACAGTAACGCGGCGACAATCAACGGCGAATACCGACATTTATTCTATATAGTTTTAAAACTAAATTTATAATTCATGACGTTAAGGAGTGAGTTCGAGTTAAGATAACGGTCTCGTAGGAAAGACGAGCTACTAAACACGGGGATTGGGCTTGTGGGCCTTGGGCCTAAGCCCAAAACCCACAAAACCTAATCTGCTTATAAATAAGAACTCATAGTTCTTCTCATTCCACAAACCAAAGCAGACAACACACTCCTACAATTCTCTCACTCTCTCTCTCGTGAACCCTCACCAGCAAAGGGAACCGGCCGGATCTCCGGCGACCAGGCGACGGCCGGCCACCGCCTACGGTGGTCCGGCGAGGTATTCCGACTGCGGCAACGCCGCATGCGACTGCGGTGGTGATTTCCGGCAACCGATCCCACGAGAACACACCCCCTTTCCTTCTTCCTTCTCGACTAACTGAACGGACCACCACCACCACGAACCGGTGGTGGTGCGGCGACGATAACCAGAAAGAGAGAGGGAGAACCGGCGGTCAAAGGCTCGGACCGCCGGTCGATTCGTTTATCCGGTGGTCGATGTTTGTATCCGACGAGCTCCGATTCAGGTGGTGGCATTCACAACATCAGGAGCGGCGGAGGTTGCTGTTGGCGGCGGTAGTGGTGGTGACCGGTGGTCCCTGTCTCGGACCAGTGGTCCTTGCTTCGGTCCATCAGGTTTCGCGTATCATCACGTCAGATTTAGTGGTGGATCGGGTCTCGTTTCATGTTTCGGATTTTGGTTCGAGTCAACTTGGTTAAACCGAGTTAACTCGGTTCGGGACCAGGTCATCAGTGGTCAAATGGTTCGGGTCAGCCATACGGTTCGGTTCAAGTTCAGTCAAAGAAAGACAACATCAGGTCAAGCGGTCAACAGCTCCGGTTCGGCTTCGTTTCACGGTCAGACGGCTCGGTTCAGTTTGACTCGGTCAACTCAGCCGGTCAACTCGGTTGACTCGGTAACCCAGTCAACTTTTGTTCGACGTTCAACTCGAAGAATGGTAAAGATTAACGGCGAATTAACTTGAATATACATATTTTTATTAAATTCGTGAAACGAGCTCGAACCGATTCGGATTAGTAATTGGTTTACATTTTTGTCATTTTACAAAAATAATACATAGTTATTGATGATTGAAAAATTGTTGAATTTTGAAAAATGACGACACTTTAGTTGTCGGGGGCGTCCAAAAACAGAGGAAACTCTGCCCGTTTTTCGAGAAATCCGTAAAATAAAGCGAGTTTTATTATAAAACAAAACGTGCTGTTGATATAAAGCGACTTTTGAAAAACAAGATACGAATATAAAGCTTCTTTCGACCACAACTTACAACTTACGAGAACAACGATACGAAAAATATTTCGATAACAAAATAAATATAGTTATTATATTTATTTCAAACGAACTCGAATCCTTTTATAAATAAATATAGTATATATATATTTATTTCAAACATCGTGTAACACGAATTCGTTTCATCAAAATAAATATAGTTTATATTTATTTCAAATATCAAACGACACGACGATTGTTTTACTAAAATAAATATAGTTTACATATTTATTTGAAGTAATAAACGACACGAATTCTTTTATAAAATAGATATAGTCTATCTATTTATTTCAAACTTCAAACAAACTCGATGATACTTTTGCAAAATAAATATAACTTTTTATATTTATTACAAACGCCGAAACGGCGTATGCGTATATTATGGCAAGTATATCCAAGACGCAATATATAATACAAGTTTATTATATATTACTTTCGTACGAATATTCCTACATACACGAACGACTTCTCGGAACTTAACAAGTTTAACTTAATCATTTTTCATTAAGTTAACAACTTATCGTCGAATCATTCAGTCAACGATTCGGTAGAGCTCGGTAACACGTAGTGTAGTTACAACAATTACTTAGAAACTTATAAGATATTCCATGTTAGGAATATTGTAGAATGCACGCTAGCGAGTCTCATCTTGGAAGCGACATCACGAAGTCGTAATTAGCTAGCTTTGCACATGAATATTTAGGTGAGTTCATAACCCCACCTTTTATGGTTTTACATTTTTATAAATGTTTTAGGGTGGAAAGACATGCACTTTTTGCAAAGCATACAAGAATTACATATTTCTAGACCATTTTACAAGCAAGTTTTAACGGACACAAATCGTTTACGAAAAGCTTATGTTTTATACCGGTTTTTGCAAACAAGCGTATTTTTTGAAATGTGCATACACACGAATCCTAGTTTTCTGGACTACGGGAAAATACAAATACACGAGTTATGGTATGATGGATACAAGACTACGGAAAAACATTCAAGTGAAACATTCTAGATCATGTCTCGAATAGGGTACCATAAGCACCATTAATCAACGTATACATTCAGACCGCGGAACAAAAGGTTAGATCTAATGGGTTTCAGGCAACCCCACTCTTGGCCTACTTCTACCAATGAGTGCTTCTGTGTCTCAGTCAAAGTCGACAAAAATGCCTAGGTTTGGTGGCTTCCTATGTCGTGACACATGTTAGTGGCCTTGCAAACCACTAGCGATCTCAAACATTCATAGTACTCAGATACAGATACATTCTACATGATACATACAAACATTCATAGTACTCAGTTACAGATACGTTTTACAAGATACATACAAACATTCATAGTACTCAGTTACGGACACGTTTTACAAGTTACATTCAAACATTCATAGTACTCAGTTACAGATACGTTTTGCAAGATCCATACAAACATTCATAGTACTCAGTACAGATATGTTTTACAAGTTACATACCATGTTTTCATACAAAGTTTCCATGTAACTTGACAAGAAAATGATTTTAAATTCGTTTTCTCAACAATACTTCAAAAACCGATTACTCAAAAAGATTTTAAATCTTTTACAAACAAACTATGAACTCGCTCAACTTTATGTTGACTTTTTCGCATGTTTCTTTCTCAGGTTGCATTTTTAAGACAAGGCACGGTTGGAATAGGAGAACCATGTGGAGTCGAGTACTTAGTGGCGTTCATTTTCTAAAAGACTTAGCTTATTTGCTTCCGCTGTGCAATGAACCATGTGGAGTCCAGTCACGCCAATGCTCTGATATTTCGGGGTGTGACACCGTTTAACAAGCACAAAAAAAAAAAACAAGTGGGTAAATATATAGGGGAACAGAAGGTCAAATGGCTCGAACAACACATTGACCCGACTCGAAGTATAGGTTGAAACGGCTCGGAGCAGCTGTACCGGCTCAGAGCCAGCTGAAACGGCTCGGAGCAGTTGAGACGACACATACAATGGGGCGAAACAGCTCGGAGCCAGCTGAAACGACTTGGCTGGCAGCAGTGGGGTCCACGTGTGTAAGGTAACGACTCGGCTCCAACCCATGCACACGACTTGGCTCACTGAAGGTACTCGGCTAAGTTCCTTCAACAGGAGCCGATTGTAACGGCTTGGCTATGATCTTTCAACATTGGTCGGACACGTCGCGTGGACTGCAACATCCTCAAGCCGTTACAGGATTTGTCGGACACGTGGCACTCAATGGTTGGCTGGCTGTTAAAAGGAAATCTTGTGCCGTTCAGCATGGGAAAACGGCTTGGTGAGGGGCGTCAATTGGCCAAATTGGAAAAGACGGTGTTGATTTGGCTATTTTCGTGGTTTTCCCTTAATAGTTTACTAAATTAATTAATTTAGTAACATATTTATTGGGTTTCCTCCTGAATTGGTGTATAGGCATTATGCCTAGTGGAGATGGATATGATCGGGTGGTTCCGCTGGTGGCACGATGATCTCCAGTGGTCCGTCAGTGATCCAAATTTGCCGTTAAAAAAAATTAATTTAGTAACAAATATTAATTTACAGGATAAAATCTAAGAGTTTATCGTAAGGAGTTAATGCTAATTTGTCATAAGCATGATTGTATGATTGTAGTAATTGACAATAGTAATGACAATTCTAAGAGTACTCGGTGTGGGGAGCGACTTAGGGTCGACGACGCCTTAACACACCGCTCCCTATGGCCTGTCTCCGCCCTCACCGTCTTCCCCCTGTCGTTCTTGCAGTGCCTCCACAATTCAAATAAATGCCGTTTAACGGCTAGTTTTTTTATAGAAAACAAATTAAATTTTGAATTTAAAGCCTTTAATAATGGCTATTTAAAAAAATTAATTAATTATTTTATCTTTAAATACACATCTTTCACCTCATTTTTTAACCATTCCAACCCAAACTCTCTCTCAACTTTATAAATTCTTCAATCTTTTTTTTTTAAATTTTGCCATGAATCCATACAATCCAAACAACCCGAACCCGAACCCAAACACGAACACAAACCCAAACCCAAACCCGAACGTTTTCTCAGTACCCGACTACTATCCAACAATGGATCCGAGTTTTCTAGGACGAACGGGTTCGGTTGAAGCAATAGGCGGTAGAACTAAAGGAATGAGAGATAATGACAGCCGATATCAACTCGTACCCAGAAGAAGACCGTCCAGTTTTGCGTAAAATAAAAGAAAAGATCGCTAAAAATGAAATTCTTAGGATTTTGAATTTTTATCAATCTAGTATTTTTTTAAGTTTTTTCTAAAGTTATGTAATGTTTGTTTTTTAATATTAATGATTTTATTTTATAACTTATTAAATGTTAAAAAACTTGTTAATTTTAACAAAAATAAAATAGAATAAATGGGGGAGGCCCATCCTCCATTTCCCTTGGTCAATCATTGGAGGGGCATCCTCCTTAGAAGTTGACGTGAAGGGGCATCCTCCAAAAACTTCCTCCACACTCTGTAATCTAAGAAAAATATATATTAAATAAATAATATAAAGTGAAAAAACAATACGACCCTAAAGTCAAATGTGTGGGCTCCCTACCATTTAGTAGCGAATTGTCAAAATGAAACTTGTATAAAGGCCGAGAAAAGGAAGGGCCACAAATGTAAAATGCACCCAGCATTATGTTAAGATTATATAAATATCTATCGGTTGTGAAAAAACAAGCCTAATAGCTAAATAATATAGAAGAGATGTAAAGAAAAAGAGATTAATATTTCATTGATAGGTGTATCTAATACAAGAGAACACAATGACTATATATATAGGAGATGGAATCTTGGAAAAAAGCTAAGTTATTTTAGGAGTTGATAACCACAATAATAATATTTATATTCATAACACTCCCCCTTGGTTATCAACATAATGCGCTTGATGTTGCCTCGTTAAAAACCTTGCTAGGAAAACCCAGTGGGACAAAACCATAGCTAAGGGAAAAAGAGTGCAGCGTGTAATGCGCATTATCTCCCCCTGATAATTATGGATCATGTATGTTGCCTCATTAAAAACCTTACTAAGAAAACCCAATGGGACAAAACTTAGTTAAGGGAAAAAGAGTGCAACTTGAATAAGTCTCCCCCTCATTTTAACATGTATTCTTTAAGTGACGTGTGTCCATCTTCATTGAAAGTCGAACAAAGCTTTGATAGCCAATGATTTGTCGCTCGATCCCTTAATGTGCAATCCTTTATGTTGAGCAATGTTGTATAATCTTCTAACGAAACTTTAGGTCCCTCCTTTCAAAAAAATATCACAGGTCCACGACTGTGTGTTGTTACATTCCTGCATCTACAAGACTAACCAAACTTGTTTTGACGAGTTAGTAAAATATAGCCACATATCATTCTTACCTTCAGGGGATTGACATATACCATTCCAATGTCTCATCATTGTGCAGTGATATATCATGTTGATAAATTCAAATAAAAGATACATACAATCATGCATAGCTGGAAAGAAATTATGGTGCTTTTGGAATGAGAATTCCTACTTTGGTAGGATATGATGATAATTATTTCTTATAGCAAGTGACTTAACAACCTTTAACATACTTAAAGGATAAGCTTTGTCCATACTAAAACGACCCGGCATCTTCTAGATGTACTTATACATATGCTCGAACTACAGGTCGAGCAATAATTACATTAAAAAATTCTCCATCTAAAAGCTCAACAGTTTCTTTCGACGATGTGTAAACATCATCACTGTAAAGTGAGATTATAGTGAACTTATAAAAATAAAATTTTGATAAAACATGGCTAATTTAATCAAAGTTATATCCCTCTTTATGCGAATATCTCAAGTTGTACAACACTCGACCCAACTATTTTAACCATACGTATTTTGTCAACTTCATATAGTACATTCTTGAGGTTTTTTATATCAATGCTTCTAGCATTATCAATCCATGAGGGAATTTTGCCCATCTTATCCAAATATGCATGTGCATTCACTCTTCATAAGTTTTGCTACATAAACTTGTCCATATAACGCATAGATATCTATATCATATGCAAAAATGTCATGAACACTTGCTTTTATCTCCAAAATCTATATTGTACCATGTGTGTACACTATTTATTGAGATATCACAATCACTGGGTACAAGTTTTCTATGTATGTTTTTTGGTGCATAAGTATTACATCGTTCAGAGGTTTCAATTAACCTTTCAAGCACTCAATTGCTTTAGGATACTCATGCGGAGTTCCAGTTATATTCAATTCACTAGTATATACAAGAATTTGACAGTTTAAATCCATTAAGAACTTTCATGTAAACTTTCAGTATCAAAATGATACATAACATTTCTAATACGCATGTCAATTCTCTCTTTATATTGCCAGACTTAATAAAATATTGGAAAGTCAATGCATCCACCACTGGAGAATGTGTCTCCTCATCATCAATCATGGGTCTTTGCAAATATTTTTGTGCCACCAATTTTGTCTTATATTGCTTAATTCGATTTCAATTCATGATTCACATAAAAAAACCCATTTGTATCCAATATATTTTACAACTTCAGTTGTACGAACTGTTGGTCCAAAAACTTTCCATTTTTAATAGAGAATTCAACTCTGTCTCATTTGCGTCTTTCTATTTTGGCCAATCATTTCTCATAGGCATATCTTAAATTTTGATCCTCATCATTTCCAGCGCTATATTATATACAAAAGTATAACGACGTCGATTTTTGTTTCGATTCCATATATTTCATAGACATGATACAATATAATGAGATCTCTTTATTTTCAGGTACCTGAGGTTCTACTAGAACCATCATGTCTAATGTCTCTTCAGGAGACCCTATTAATATAACCTCGACTTGACCATCTTAATTACTTGCTCCAACTTTCGAGGAATTTTATTATTGGAATCGATTAGTCTACCACGCATTAGACGTGCAATAGACCCATCACAAATATGTGGTTGTCCTACTGGGACACTTATCTTAATTGGAGCATTAGCAGTTGGCATATGTGATACAAATCACCTCTTTAAGGTCAGTGAATGTGTCTGGTAATATATTCTCTAATCTTTGTAAATGAGTTATTATCTGAACTTCTGGTTCACACTTTTAGTTTTTTTTTGAGGATCAATGATAATTCATACCAACTCATTTCTTTTCCAACTGCTTTTTATCTCCCCCTGATGTTGAGAATGTTAATCCATTGATATGGATATCAAATAATTGATCCGTAATTAAATAACTCGTCAATGGCTCTATTCATTATCATATATACCCAACCACTTTTTAAGGTTCCATCTTTGTGCATCGTGGTGGATCAATTTCAATATATGTTGCACAACCAAAATCTTTGATGGGATATCTTTGGTTCCTGACCAAAAACTAACGATATGGGGAGAAAGTATTATGACTTGTTGGCTTTATTTGAATTAATGTTGCATGTAAAATAACATGTCCATAACATATGAACTTCTACTCTCATGATCATAGGTTTTGCAACCAATCAAATACGTTTAGCATTTATCTCAACAAAACATGTATTCCAATGATGATCATTGATCAATAACTTAGGAATCCAATTCACTATTACAACCAAAATAAATATGTCAATCTGGAATAATATGCTTGTGATCACATTAGCTAAGCCATAATCACACAAACTTTAGGTTGTGTATTTGATAACCATTTAGACGATGCATCGATTTAAAACACTAAATGGTATCATGTTGGGATATGCATATCATTTAATAACTTCCAGAATATTTAGGGATTCTTACCCTACTTTGGTTGGTGAATCATTAATTTCCCTTGAGAGCAAATATGACAAGTTTAATTGTCAGCAAGAATCTTTTGATTCTTCGTTAAGTTTCACAACATCATCGACTCGGTGTGGTCTAACCGGTCATGCCAACTAATTAAATAATTACAATCCATAAATTTCTGGTTTATGATAATATGTGCTTTATATACATGACTAAAAATACAAGAGAATAATGTATTATTATATTTATCCTTTTCACATATTATTATTCTCATATAATCACTCCCTTTATTTGTCACTTGTGGTGATCATATTCTTTATTAACATGATCATCGTTGCATTACGATTTTGATGGTCGATCTCATTATTAACATAACCATCTTTACAAGTTTCTCAATGATGTCCATGATCAATATATATTCACTTCATGGATCAGAGTAAAACCAAACACGTTTCATGGTTTTTCATTATTTACTCAGACATACGGATTTAAAGTCACTATAAACTTTTTTCACGTTTAATGACATTGCTACTTCAGGAGCATGTCGTAGATGTGACAGATGGAAAAAAATCATCTAATTTTTCCTTATAAACAATTTTCTTGTCACATAAACTAAGAAATAATTACATGTTCGAGTCATATAAGATTTAATTGCTTAACATTTTATGACCTTTCATAACTTAATAATGAGATTCAGTGAGTGAGTATGACACTTCGTGCGTCATATCTAAAGTATATATGGTCTCTCATGGGAGTGATAATAGACAACGACTTTGGTTTAATCATTCTATTCAATATATTATATATAACATATAGTAATATATAAAATACAAGGTATACATAAAGTCAAATAATACAATATATGATGTTATACATGTCATCACAAAACACGAGTTAATAATAAAACTTTATGAAATAAGATTTTTAATCGCTAGGACCTAATATATATGTAATTCATATATCAACGTATCGTATCATGGTATATCCAGTTTCCAATATAATACATATACATATTTATCACTTAATTTAAAGCATAAACGAACATCAATTTTTCATGGTATTTTTTTTAACATCAATTTTTTTTCATGGTATTTTAATATATAACCTGTCATCTTTTATTACTTGTAGATAACCTTATTTTTCTATAATAATCAATTTTGTTGTTCCATCCTAAGAATCTCAATTAAGTTACGCACACATCTTTTGCCCGATAAATATTTCATACAAGAAATTCATTCATGTATATAAAAGGTATTATACAATTACTAATTATAAATTTATGTAAATCTTTAGATATATAATATTGAAAGATAACAAACTAAAACAAACTTATATGATTGTTAAATATAAATGTATGTCGACTTTCAGATTCAAAACTTTTTTTACTAATAGTTTATTTATTTTCCAAACTTAGACGAATCTCATACATCTTAAAAAACCATAAGTAAATATATGAAAATTTTGATGATATTCTTTTTTCATGAAAAGAAAACTATTCATTTTCACAAAATATACATGTTTGATATAATCACACTTTAAACAAGAAACACATAACATAAAATTAAAATTAAAATTAAAATTAATAGTATTTATAACTAAAATAAAAGATTTTCTTCTCAATGAAAAGAGGGCATACAGTTGACTAAAACCCCTGTTTCACAATTAATTACGCATTTAAACCTTATTCAATAGTGTTGGTGCATACGTCTGTCGACTTCGTCTTGTATCGAGTCTTGTATGTATATAGATAAATAAGGGCACGGAAAACGAGAAAACTGTTAAAAATAGGTCAACATGCAGTTTCAAACGAAATTAGAAAGTGTAATTTCGTTTGAAAGCAAAAAGTGCATTTCAAGTGAAATTAACTTGATAATTCCGTTTGAAATGGTAATCTCGCTTGAAACTGCTAATTCCGTTTGAATGACTAATTCCGTATGAACTGTGATTCCGCTTGAGTCATGTTCAAGCGGAATTAGGTAGCCTATAAATAGTTGGTGCCTGATTTCGTTTGAGTAGATTGACGTATGTGTGTTTCCGGAGCCGAAGTGCTGCCGAAGTGTTGCTTCATTGTAAAACTTTGTCAAGTTAATCAAAACAACAGTTAAAGTGAATATCTTGCTGAATCACACACAATATGTCTGTTTCCGCCTTTCATATTGTGTAGAATGCCTCTGATCGACTCATTTCGGGTCTGTACACGATCCTACATGTGGTATCAAAGCACATGAGGAGGAGTTCTTACGGATTCAGCTTAAAATTTCTGTTTTCTACACCTTTCTTTCAAAATTAATAAGTTTTCACGGTTAAAATCGGCTAATTTTCTCACATAATGTTCGTAACAGTGTTTTAACAAACCCTTGAAAGTTTCAGATCTTAAAACGGCTTAAAACTTGATCAATTTGACAAAGTTCAGACCGAAATGATGACATCAGCGTAATCCCGTTTGAATTTGCACCTTATTCCGCTTGAAAACGTTATTTCGTTTGGTGATTCCGCTTCAGATAGGGTAATTCCATTTCAAATTGTAATTCCGCTTGAGTATTCCGCTTCAGTGTGCTATTTCGCTTGAAATTTCAAACGAAATCAGTGATTCCGTTTGAAATAGGTTATTTCGTTTCAATAGGTGATTCCGTTTGAAGAGTTAATTCCGTTTGAGAGTGTCTGTTTTGTGAAAAAAATTTATCGAATCATGGAAGAGGAATTTTATAATGCGTTTGCTACAACCCCGACTACTCCAGCTGCCATTGCTCAAAACATGAACATGGAAAATGAAACTGGAACAATGCAAAAACCCCCTAAACTAATGAGCATTGAAGAGTATTATGGTTGGAAAGATAGGTTTGAAAACTGGGTCCAAGCCAATCATTTGAGATCATGGGAGTGTGTTGAGAAAAAGTATGTGCTACCACGTACTGAGCTGGGAGTTGATAAAAAGATTTTTGAATTTACTGATAAGGAACGAGACATGTACAAAGCAAAGAAAATGATGATCAGTTTACTCCAGCAAGCTATTAAAGAATACATCTTCATATTGCTTCAACATGATAAAACTTCACATTCTATTTGGGAAGCACTCAGAATTAAGTTTGAGGGAAGTGAGAAGATGATTAAGAGTATAAAGGCATTGCTTAACAAAAGAATTTGATCTATTCACAAGTCTGCCAGGAGAAGATACAAAGAAGTTGATTGAAAGATACTGCCACTTAGTACGTTCAATGTCTTTGTTGAGTATCAATAAAGAACGAGAGGAATGGGTAGACAAATTAGCTGATGCTTTACCTCAGAAAGAATGGGGTACATTTTTGATGATCTTAAAGAACACCGGAGAATATGATGGTTTGACGATTTCTCAGTTCATTGAAAAGATTGAAGGTCAAGATCTTGAACAGCAAAAGATTGCAAGGATGAACAATCCGAGTAATCAACAAGATGTGAAAATGTATTACAAAGGCAGTGTTCAAGAGGTTGAAATGAGTCCAAAAATCCAAAATGCTTTTAGTGCTGGAAACTCATCTGGAACTGTTGATCAAAATTCAAATAGTAGCAGTGGATTTTCTTCATATCCGAGTGTTAATCCAAAGAGTTCAACTTCAAGTTTTCAGTCTCAAAGTTCAAAAAGTGGAAATGGTTGTGTGATACAGTGCAACATTGCATTAAATCTCCCGAATGGTCAAAGTTTTTCTGAAGAAGTCGCTAAAGATCACATGGCGTTACTTGCAACCGTGCTGGAATCTTATGAGGGATTAGTAACTGGAAGGATAGGAAATCCTATGCTGACGAAAGAGGATTACGATCAGATAGACGCTAGACGCTGAAGAGATGGAGCTCATGGACATCAAATGGTGTCTAGCAAGTGTTTTGAGAAGAGCAGAAAAGTTTAAAATGATTACAGGAAGAAATGATTTTTTGGATGCACATGTGTCTACTTTGGGTTTTGATAAATCTAAAGTTACTTGTTTTCGATGCAGGGAGAAAGGTCATTTTAAGAGAGAATGCAAAAATCAAGAGGCTAGTGGAGCAAAGAATCCGTTTGGAAAAGATGATTACCATCGGAAAGCTATATATCAACAAATTGCTTACCAACCGCATCAACAAAAAGAATCACAAACTGCTCATGGGAAAATGATCGAAGATGCAAACAAGAAAGCTTATTATGGTATCATTGATCAAGATGATGAAAAGGTGGCAGCAGGTTTTAGCTGGGACAAATACATTCCACCTGATTCAAAAGTTGTTGCTCTTATTGCACAGATAGTTCAAGAACCTGATCTGATGACAGGATGGATGAAAGTGTTTGATAGTAAGGATACAAGTCAAGAAGAAGAATCTGTTTCATCAGATGAAAGTTCTGAAAGAACAACAGTTTTTGACCAAACAACATCTGATTCTGGTTCTTCAGATGATATTTCAGAAAATATAATATATTTTGATCAATCACCAACTGATGATAGTGGTGATGATGAGGAAGAAATGCATATCAATATTGCAAAATCTCATTTATCTCCTGAAAGTTTTCAATTTTATTTTGCAGATCGCTTGGAAAAGTTGAAGAAGAGACGAGCAGCAAAAGAACTGAAAAAGAAGGAATGCGAAAGCAAAGATCAAAATGAAAAGATTGTTCAAAATGAAGAGGTTAAAATTGCTGAGAAGATTGTTGAAAAGGAGAAGGTAAGTGAAGTTGAAAAAGTTGTTGAAGTGGAGAAGATCGTTGAAATAGAAAAGATTGTGGAAGTCATCAAGCCTTGCTTAAAGTGTTTGGAATCTTGCAAGCAATGTGCAGAAAAAGATGAGAAGTTGAGTGAGCAAGATAAGATGAAAGAACAATTACTGTTCACTCTCAATTATGTGAAAGAGTCATATGGCGTTTTGAACAGAACAGTAACTGATCTACAAAAGACAAATTCTGAAAGAGAAGATGCACTGACAATGATGAATGCTGTGATGATGTCGAAGCAAAAAGCTATCAATCATTACATTAAAGAGTGTGCACAGTTAAAGCAAGAGTTGGAGACTGAGAGGATTGAAAATGAGAGAATTAGACGTTTACTGCAAAGTTATTCTAGTTCAGGTTATATAATTGATCGAATCTATCCAACTATTGCAGGTTTAGAAGTTTTTCAAGATAAGAAGCAAAAAAAGAAGAAGGATACTGGTAAGAAATAGAGTGTCAGTTATAACAAGTGTCCGCCTCCGATTTGGGAAGGGTATTCTCCTAGAAAACCAAATGAGGAGCAGATCAAAAAGGCTGTCAATATAAAGTTAAAAACGGAAACAACTGATGAGTTACCAGAAAACATTGACGTTACGTTCACATCGTCTGACACTGATAATGAGTCTGAGTTAATAAAAAAGGTGGTCGATCAGGTGTTGGATAAAGATGAGGAGTCAGAGTCAAAGTTTGAGTCTGAAAGTCAGAAATCATCATCAGTTGACAGTCCAAAGTCGTCGGTTAAACGGGTTTACAATAAAGAATTTATGTTATCAAAATCTAATTTGAAGGATGAAACATTCGAAGTTGCATACACTTTGAATGATTCTGACAAATTATATTCTGATAAAAAATTTCCAATAAGAAGTCTTCAAATTGAAAAGATCAAAAAGGTTTTCAAACTAACAGAAATCAATATTTCTGAAATAAAAGATGTAAATCTTACTGAAAAACCTAAAAAATACACTTCAAGAGTTCAACAACGTTTAAACAAGAAAAAAGGTTACGGTTCTGGTTCTGGTTTTCAAAAGAAACCAAACCATAACGGTAATTTAAAAAAGAAAGGTCTTGGATTTATTCCACCCAAAAATTATAAACATGAAAAAAACTTCTAAAACAAATACAAAATTTGTTTCAGGGACAAGCTGTGAAGAGGAATCAAAAAGCTCATTTTGGAAACAATCAAACAAAGAATTTCTTGCCAAGAAGCAAGAGAATGTAAAGAATGGAGCTAATCAAAGAAAGGAGACAAGAACCTGTTACAAATGCAATGAAGTTGGTCACATTGCATGGAACTGTTCTCAAGCAACAATAACAAAACAGGAAGTTTCTGAAAAACTCAAAGAAAAATTTGTTGAGAAAAATGAACCACCAACTGACAAATTTAAAATTTTTGAAAATTCAACATATGAAGTTGGTGAATGTTCAAAGACAAATTTTTATCAAAATAGAGCTAAACATGATAACTAAATGTGGGTTGTTAAGAAGTTTTATGAGAAACTTGGCGATGAATCTGATTCCACAAAGTCAGATGAGCCACATTTTGAGGTTAAAGAAGAAAATTCAGTGCCTCCAATGGATGATGTTCATTTTCCACCATTGAGGGCTGAAAATTTTAAATCAAAAGTTGGGAAGGTTGAGATCTCGAATCAATTCTATTCTGAGAAGAAAGAATTTGATGACGAGAAAGTGTTTAATGGAAATGTTAAAAAGATTTTTGGGAAAATGGTCGAGGGAAAGGCCAAAGGGGTAAAGGACTTTTATGAAACAAAGAAAGAAACTTATTAGCCAAGTGAAGTTGAGGAAGAAACATCCAAGTTTGGTCAGGCTTGGATGGCAGTTTTTCATAAGTAAAAATTCTGACTTGCCGGAGCTTCCAGGATGGTAAGTGTGGAGCAGGTATCAGCATCTTTCTTAAAAATATCACAAATGTGAATGTTGGTTGTTAAATGATATTTCGACTTACAAGTGGTAAATCAGGGACATTAAGTTGTACTTGATTTTCTACAAGTGATTTTGTTGGTAAAATCTAAAACTGTTATATTTTTCAAAAAGGTTGACTGAACAATGTGATGAACCCCTAACCTACAAGTGGTTTTATAAAATCAACAAAACTTATTTTCCGGAAAAATTATTTTGATTAAAACAAACTTAAGTGTTTTGAAATCATAATGAGAAAATAGTTTGTTGAAAGGGGGAGTTCTGATTGTTTATGCCAAGTGGATGGGGAATTAAAGTGATTCGATATCAGTTGTTATTTTTCTTGTACAGTTTGTTTTCAAATTTCCTTAAATGATTTTGAATTTTAGGGGGAGTAAGAATTTTCAGAAAATCCAAAAACATTTGAAAATTTGAAAAAGTCAAAAACCTGATAAAATTCAAAAATGAGTTTTGGTGTCAAAGAAGAGGAAATGATAGTTCATCAGTGGATAGTTACAGTATGCTAAAGAAATGTAATGTTTAAATAGCGTTAAACAGTCTCACTGATGATATGCCGATAGGTTTTTACACATTTAGTAAGCTTTTTCGGGATATAAACTTAAAATCAAACTTGCTTATTTCGTGGGGAACACTACTTGGATATATAGGTAACCCCTGAAATTTCGTTTGAAAGATCCCTCTTTCTGAGATACTAGGTCTTTATGCTCAGTGATATCTAGGGTATTATCCCGGGACTTCTGATTTTGCGGAAGCAATGGCCTAGTCCTCGGAGAATACTTTACGCTTGCTTGAAATATAGCCTACCCTCAGCATAAAAAATGATGAAACATTGAAAAATGCAAATCATGTGCTGTTGTAAAAAAGATCCTCTAAAGGGGACTCACCAAAAGTCGAAGCCGTCATCTCTCTGCTGAACGAAAGTTCTGACCTGAGCTCTCACGACCCTCCCAATTTAACCCTTACAGATATCATATGTGGTATACTCACCTGTAAGACTGAATATTGGGATCTGGATACGGGGGTATATTCAAGAGGTGGGACACATGAATGAGTTTAAGTTCTTAATTCACCTAATTCATATATCCTGAATCAGTTGAAATTTGTATGAAAATTTAAGTGGATCAGTATATCGGCAATCTACGTGAACTGTTTAATTCTTATTGTGTAACTAAGCTCAACGGTACTTGTGATTTGTCAAAAACTGATATGATCCTGTTACACAAACTCACAAAAATATTGTATGTAAATATTTCTTTATTGCATTTCATTATAAAAAATAATCCAAAAAGATTTTTGGAGTGTTTTAACATAAACTTTTGAAAAATACAAAAAGATTTTCGGCAACTGATGTTGGAGAGCTGATTTTCAAAATTCCAAGTGCTAAACATGATGAGCATTTCGTGAGGGGGAGTTTGGGTTTAAATGAAAAAGTTTTTGAATATTTTCCTACAAGTGGTCATCGGAAGCTTTTATAATGTTAAATCATTCTGGAAAAAATACCTGCGAGTAGTATATAATTTGTCAAATGTTAAATTTGTGAAATTTATTGTGAGGTAGAGGATGTGCAGGATAGCCTGGATTCTGAGTCTGAGTATAGAGCCAGGACACGATTCTGTTCCTGTGAAAGACAGATTGCGATCAACATCCGAGTAAAGATTATTGGTTCGAGGGGAGTATGTTGGTGCTAATGAAAAGAAAAGAGAAGATTGAAAAAGTTTTACACTGTCTAATACTTCAGAAAGTGATCAGACTGATAAAGACTGAAGACGTTGAAGACTCGACACTTAAGACTCGTCAACATCCGAGGGGGAGTCTGTTGGTGCATACGTCTGTCGACTTCGTCTTGTATCGAGTCTTGTATGTATATAGAAAGATTAGGGCACGGAAAACAAGAAAACTGTTAAAAATAGGTCAACAGGCAGTTTCAAACGAAATTAGAAAGTGTAATTTCGTTTGAAAGCAACAAGTGCATTTCAAGTGAAATTAACTTGTTAATTCCGCTTGAAATGGTAATCTCGCTTGAAACTGCTAATTCCGTTTGAATGACTAATTCCGTTTGAATGACTAATTCCGTATGAACTGTGATTCCGCTTGATTCATGTTCAAGCGGAATTAGGTAGCCTATAAATAGTTGGTGCCTGATTTCGTTTGAGTAGATTGATGTATGTGTGTTTCCGGAGCCGAAGTGCTGCCGAAGTGTTGTTTCGTTGTAAAACTTTGTCAAGTTAATCAGAACAACAGTTAAAGTGAATATCTTGCTGAATCACACACAATATGTCTGTTTCCGCCTTTCATATTGTGTAGAACGCCTCTGATCGACTCATTTCGGGTCTGTACACGATCCTACAAATAGGTTATTCATTATTATAATATAACTTAATATTTATTTGTAATATGTTAAAGAAAGTGAATTAGAAAAACAAAATAACAAGACTATACCCAAATAGCCGATAAAAATAAGATGGAAATCGATAGATTAATAACTCCTACAAGATACCAACCTAGACTAGTGATTATACTTCATTTAAATATTCTTCAACAATACCATTACAAAAACATGAAATTTATATGGTATTCTGATTTCAGAATAAACAAACGTTAAAGGCAAAAAAAATTATTATGTTTGAAAAGCCATAACACATCAAAACAATAAGCATATGCATATGTCAGAATCATAGCTCATACACATTACACAATACTAAATGAATAGAAGATTAACAAAAAATATAGTAAAAACTTACTTAGAGGATGGTTTGGTTAATGATGTGCGTGAAGTGTTATATATATTAGGTGTATATTTTAAGCCCCTTTAACACTTATTTTAGCCAAGTTTTAAATTTATAAAACACGATATTTTACTAACACTAAACACACATATGGGCAAGTGCACCCATCGTGAGCGTAGTATAGCGTTGGTAAGATACCGAGGTCATCCAAGGACACAAGAGCTTTTAGTACCGGTTTATTCTCAACGTATAATCAAAGTAAAAAGTTTAGAAAAATGCTTTTAAACTAAGAAAAATAAAAACTAACTAAAATGCTGAAAATAAAAATAAAAGAAAAAACAGATAGACAAGATGAATCACTTGGTTCCGACTTGTATCTCGTATAACCTTTGATTATTTCCGCACTTTTGCACATAATTAAGAGATTATCTTAGTTATTGTAGTAGGCCCCTCTTTTGAAGGTGACGTTACCCTCACCCCAGTAGTTTGAGTCAGCAAGGATACAATCCTAAAAGGGTGGATTATTGGAAGATAATTAATTAAGTTATTAATGCAATATTATGGTAGGCCCCGCTTTTGGCGGTGAGGTTACCCTCGGCTAAGTAGTCTGAGTCAGCAGGGATACAGTTCTAAATAGCCGGGTTATAGTATTAATAGTAGTTAACTTATGAGGGGATCAAAGAGTTTGGACCCCCGCCATCCAATACCGTGAAGTATTGAAGGAGGTCCTACTAAATTTGACCCAGGTCCATTGCAGGACCTCTAAACGCTAAACAATGGCAAGACCTTTACCAAACCGTTCCCTTAACCCCCGACCAGGTAGCCAACATACCTCCATATAGACCGTGGAGATATGAATGGTGAAAATCTTTTATTTTATATAGACAGTAAAATAATGCCAAGACACCACGGACAAACGATAAGGAAAGATCACCTTCAACATAAGTAACTAGTTATTAAAGTCATTAATACAAAACCAAATAAAAAGTGCAAAAGATTAGAAATAAAAAGTATTATACTAGACACTTTGTCTTCACCAAGTGATGTAAGAGACTTAGGCAAACATGGCCTTGATTGTCAAGAACTCTTACGATCAATCTTGGATCCCGAGACGACTCACACACTCTATGATGGACAATGGATGATGGTGGTGGATGATGGTGTTATGGTGGTGGTGGGTGGTGGGTGAAGTGTGAGAGAGGTGGTGTGCCAAGGGATGAGTTGAAATGAAACCAAGCACTCCTATTTATAGGCTGAACAGAAGGCTGGGCACGGCCCCGTGTCCGCTGGACACGGCCCCGTGCCTGTCTGACATTCTCTCTCTTCATTAATTGTAATTCGCAATTACAATTAATGCGCCTGCTGTACTTTCGCCACGCCCCCGTGTTCACTGGACACGGCCCGTGGTGGGCAATATAAGCTTCTATAGGTTTGTCTTTTCTGCTGCTTCTTGGGCACGGCCCCATGCTGGCTGAGCACGGGGCGTGTTCAGTCTTCTGCCTTCTCTATTTTGCTTGGGAAGATGCCGTTGAGGGGTCGGGCAGTCCACTTATGTTCCTTTTCTTGTATTTATGTTGGATTTAGCTGTCTTTTTGCTTCTTTTGTGTTTTTGAGCTCATTTAATCCTGAAAATACAAAAGGAAGACAAAAACACTCTTTTTCCAACATTAGTACTTAAAAAGGGTTAGTTTTATGCCTCATTTGATGTAATTTATATGTTGCATTTTACACACATCAGTTAACCATACTTTGACGAGTCAATAATAAATATAATCTCGATGATTTAGTAAAAAAAATTATAATCACCAAATACAATGTTTGTATCTATGTATATACAAATGTTTAGACATATAGACAAGGAAGAACTAATAATCAAATAAGAGATATAATATGATTTATACCAATTTTATAAACAACGGTTATATAACTCCAAACAAACTATTTTTCGAATTCTACTCATCTATATTTTATCAACCACTTTAATCTAGTTTTACTAGCAACCTTATTCCAACAACAAAAGCTAAATAAATATAACTAGGAATATTACCCGCCGCAATGCGGCGGGTGGCAGTTTATATATGTAATATATATCTATATATATTATGTGCAGCCGAAGACATGTGGTTTTTCTACCATCTACATCATGCAACCTAGGTAGCTATGTTATACAAAAGTTTCTCCGGTAGGTATGCTACGTAGCTAAGTTATATGCAAAAGTTTGTCAAGTGGTTATGTTGGCAAGTTATATTACTAACAGTAAGCCTGTTAGTCGAATAACTCTACCCAAAAGTTATATTCTGGTTTGTTGTTGCTGCTATGTCTTCTAAGTCTTCGGCATTTCCAAAAGGGGTGTTCTATCGTATAATGCCTCGCGCCCTCTCTTCGCAGGCTGGCTGGAGTCTGGAACAGGTAAATAAGAAAAGATTAATACAGTGACTTAGTTAGCCATTTTGTAGGGTGATGATGTATTAAGCTATGTACAATTGGCGAACATTTTGTACGGTCATATACCTGGCGAATCAGGTTGAGTCCTTTTTGCTAGGTTGATTTTTTGGTTAGGGGTGGTAATGCCAACATGCAATGCTGAGCACTTGAAGATTGTGCCTCACCTACATTAGGGACGTTTATGACATTGGTGACAACCAGCTGGTTTTTACTCCTGCGAGAGATGTGCATCATCCTTGCTTCACCAATGATTGATTCCATTTGAGGTGGGAGTATCTTTGGGTCGGTGCAATCATACTTCCTAATCAGGTCTTCACAACTAATGTTAAGGAAAGCCATCATGCCTTCATTGAAGAAGGTAACCTCAGTCGGTTTTGTTGAGTCATTAATGAAAGCATTGACACCATACCTGTATTAGGAAAGTGGTTTGATTTAGATTACAATAAAGAATATAAGCTTTCTTGTTTTTCTAGTATAGAGACTCACGCGAATATGGGAACGACATCATCTTTGTAACACCTGTGCCTCCACGGCCATCAAACAAATACCAAACCAATGAAATATTGTATTTCATACTTGGGATTTGTTAAAAATATGTGTATCATTTGCACATATCAACTCTTGTTCAATTTCAAGCTCTAAATCACTTTCTGGAAGGTTATACACGCACTGATGCGTAAATATAACCAGTTTAACGCAACGAACACTCCGGAATAGTGAAATAGGCTTAACATACCTTAAATAACCTTTATTTAACTTAGAAATAAGTTTTGAAGGCTTTGGTATGGCAAAATCAAGTTAAATCGCTTACAGGGACTAAAGTTGACAAACTGCGAAAGTATGCCAATTTGAACTGTAACAGACATTCCGGAACATGACCATAAGTTAAACACACCATAAATATCCTTTACATATCTTAGAAATAGGCTTTGAGGGGTTCGGTGTGCTAAAATAAACTTTTGGATCATTCAGGGACTAAAAGCGTCAAAAAGTGCACAAGTTTGCATTTTCGCGCATAACTTACGTTCTGAATACCTCCGGACATCCAAAAATTTATGTAAGCACTAAAATATTTTATTTTAGTGTTCGGCATAAGAAAAATCCATTCGTCGCGTCATTTGGATCGTTTTTCGCGCTTGTGCGCATTCCGTCGTAATTAAGCGAACATCGCGTTCGTACGACCAAACGATCTGACATCCGACATATTTTTGAGCATGTTTCAAGTCCACAATGTTTAGGCATCATTTTAGGGCCTTAAATTTGGCTTTACGGGCCTTAGAAGTGTCGGAAATGGGCTTAAACACATGCAGAGACTGAAACTGTCATTATGCAAAAATTTTTCTGATCTGTGACTCCCAGGCGGCCCGCCTGAGATTCTTCACATGCTGAAGCGGGCCGCATGGCACCTTCTGACCAGATTAAATGCATCTACCAGCAGATTGCAACTGTTACATTCACAACCACACATTCCAATTTGCTTAGTCAGCTGATAAGGATCAATTTTTAGTACCATAAGGTTCCGACACTTGTACGGATACGATTAAGGCACGATATTCGACAAACGATCTTAACGGTTACCCGAAAACTATAAATACCCCAACACCTCAACTTCAAAAATCACTAGAATTTTGATTTGAGAAACTCTAAGTTGAAACCTTTGTTTCATACCTGAGATTTTTGAATCGAGATTAGCATTCGGGGACCCTTCGTAAGTATTCTTTCGTTCTTTTATTGCTTTTCGAGTCCGAAAGTCAAACTTTGTTTGACTTTCAGCGTTGACCAGCTTATGGTCAATGCAAAGTTCGTTTGAACTTCGCAACATGATTGTAATCACGATGGTTATAGTCCCTTGTGACTATGCCTACTGATTACCACGTTGTCTAGGGTCGTAGGGTAAGCGATCTAATAAATCGCTTATACCTTCGAACCCGACCCAGTTTGGTCGATCATTAGGATCCGACCAAACACATTAGGTGACCATAGTATATAGGGAATAACCTTCCGAGGTTATACCTTATGGTCACATCGTTTGAGTAGTTGTATGATAGGTAGTTTATATGCCTTAGGTAAATTACCAGAATACCCTTTTCATGTATAATTGGTAATTAAGCATATGTAACCTTAACATTTGTCACATAACTGATTATACAACATGATTAAACACGTTTAGGCATATAATACTTGTCATAGGACTAGTTAGACGTCTCTAACGCGCTTTGCGCGCACGACGCGTTAAAGTAGCATAAGCTACCTTAATGGGTCGCGATGGGTCGAAAGCACTTAGGTTAGGTTTCATGTAGTATGTAGGCCTTGTTAAACCATATCATATGAGTTCCAATACTCATTTGGTTTACCAAGCCTCATCCTATCCGATCTCCCGATTTAAGTCCGGTTTATTTATATAGTTTTAGATTGCCGACTGATTCCGTGCTCCCTCTAGCTTTGTTTGGTTGTTGTTCAAGACCTCTAAGCATTCTCAGGCGAGTACATTTTCCCCTATTTTACTGCTTTCAATTGTTTTGGGGTGACTCATATGTGCTAAATGTTTTCAAGGTTATAGCGATGGTATCAAAACGATTTTCGATGTTATAACGATGGTATCAAAAACGATTAAGACAATTTATACAAAACTAATAACGATTTCGATAATGTGAACGAACTTGTTGGTTGGGTTACATAACAAATGACATTCATTAGCAATGATCAAGCCGACCAGTATTAGGTTATGGTACCATAGGATCTGACAAATCCCGTTATCATACTGCACCCGTGGTTATGTGTGGGGGTGGTGGGTAGCGACTGAATCTGTAATTGTTAACTTACCCTTTGGTAAGGGTTTGTTAATGCGAAAACGAGAAGCGACGAGGGATGAGTCACGAAGGTTTGAATGTTATTAGCGAGACGACCATATAAGTAGTTTCACGACCTAAAACGAATTAAACGATTTGGGTAAACGATTGGTTTTCACACGATGTTTTAACGATTTGGGTAAACGATTGGTTTTCACACGATGTTTTAACGATTTGGGTAAACGATTGGTTTTCACGCGATGTAATTAACGAGTTAAACGATTTGGTTAAACGATTGGCTTCAAAGCGATATACGATTAGGTTTTGGTTAAGTGTTTAGATAACGGGACGGGTGTAATGTGATGAAAGCATGGTGGATACGCCGCTGGTACTTTCTATATATAAGTGATTTCATCATATTACATACCGTGGCGTTATTTGGTTCACTTGGGTAAACGATTTTCAAACACAAACGAGGTTTTCGATATGATATAAACTATACGAGTTTTTAACGAGATTTATTAACGAGTTTTATTAACGATTTATTTCGAGATGTTTCACAATTTGCTTTACTAAAACAAATGTTTTTGGGTTAAGAGTCATGGCTACGAGGTTTTACAAACTATAACCCGCTTGATTTGAGTTGGTTAATTAAGTTGCAATATTATACTCTTTTCAAAACAAGGTTTTTAAATAAAGTATTGCAACATCTAAACTAGCCATGATTTCGACACTCCTACAAAACCAATGTATTCGCCAGCATTTCTTTGCTGACCTCGTTTTCACATATGTTTCAGGTATTGTTGAATGATATCGATTGATAGGATGCATGCTCACATAGGACTGGATGAGGCCTTAGTGACTCAATAACAATGATAGACTATGTTTAAATTGTGTATTTAGATTTCCAGTCGATGTAAATATTCAATGTTTAATAAAACGAAACACTTTTTGTATCCATGGTTATGAAACAATGATTCTGTTGCAACACGCCTCGATGTTTCCGCCGCGCTTTGTTGTTTTACGCGGTCGGGGTGTGACAGAAAAGTTGGTATCAGAGCCAATGGTTATAGGGAATTAGGTTATTAGTAATGCTTTGACCTAGTCTATAACCTTCTTAGGACCCTAACGCGAGTTTACTTGCGTTTAGTCATAAAACAATACCGTCACCTATCCTTAGGCGACGACCACAACAAGAACATAAATTTCAAAACCGCTTTGAAAACTAATCATCTGTTCTAGGATGATTGATTACAAGGTTTTGAACCCTCAGTTATAAGGTTTTGAACCCCTTTTGAATTTTCAAACTCTTGCCAAAGTTTTGAGTCTTAAATAATGAGAACACGTGCAAACTGGAAGGGTGAATGCCTGTATTCTGGGTTTTCTGTCTAGGCAAGCACTTCGTATATATCTCATCAGACGCGAGACCAGTTGTGCTTACCTGGGAATTCTTGGGATGAGTGTTCACTTATAGGAGAGCATGTCTTTGCGATACATTATTTTTGACCTATTTACTTTGATATTCCGGGGTCGTTTGTTGCTTTGTAGTAACAAACAAATGACCACTATCCTTGCTTTCATCAGATTTGTTTCATCTCATTCTTTTCGTTTAATTCTATCACTCGTTTCCTTTCATGTTTCCTCTTTTAGAATGCCTCCTCGACGCGAAAGTCAGATAGCGACTGCCGAATTGGCAGAAATCATTGCGCAGCAAATGGCTACTCAATTCCCAAACCTCTTTGCTCAATGGATCCAAGCCAACAACAACAACAATGTTCCATGCAAATACAAGGATTTTAACCAGGCTAAACCACTCAAGTTTAGTGGTTCTGAAGGAGCGACTGGGCTTCTTCAATGGTTCGAGAGCATTGAGAATACTTTCCGCCACGTGCAGTGTCCTGACAATCGCAAGGTCGAGTTTTCTTCAAGTGTGTTTCAGAAGAGGGCTCTCACATGGTGGAACGGGGTTATGAGGGATCGTGGTGCAGAAGTTGCTCTAGCATAGACATAGGCTGAACTTAGGGCTCTTATGATGAGGGAATTCTGTCCTCGTCATGAGCAGCGAGCTTTGGAGAAGGAATTTGATGACTTGAAGCAAGATAGTGGTGAGCACAGGGCGTATACTGATAGGTTTGAGGAGTTGAGTCTGCTTTGCCCGACAATGGTTACCCCACTCGACAAGGCTATCGAAAGGTACATCGACGGCCTACCTGACTCGGTACAAGACATCCTTACTGGTAGTAGCCCTACTACACTCCGTCAGGCGATCGAATTAGCTGCGACATTGACTGAGTCGCAGATTCGGAAGAATAAGTTACACAGAAAGGGTGACAAGGGTAAGAAGCAGGGGTCTGACAAGGAGGGTAGCAAGAAAGGTCAAAACAAGAAGGGTAAGGAAGGTGAGACTTCGAAGAAATCAAGAAGCGGAAGGGTGCCCAAAATTTTGCTGTTACAGCATAGACTGCTCAAAACTTGCAAAACCCACCGGCACAACCATCTGCAAAGAAGGCATATGCTGGTACCGCACCACATTGTGCCCGTTGCAATGGTCATCACGTTGCACAACAAAATTGCAAGAAATGCACGACGTGTGGTAAACTTGGGCATTTGGCCAATATTTGTCGTTTGGGACAAAATCAGGCTGCTCAGGTTCAAGCTCCGGTTCAAGGGAATGCTGCGAGATTCCCACTGGGTTCATGTTTCAACTGCGGAGAGATTGGTCACTTCCGCCACAACTGTCCGAGACTGGTGAATGCAAATGCTAACGCAAACCCAAATGCAAACGTCAACGTCAATGTGAATCCAGCACGTGGTCGAGTGTTTAACATCAATGAGGCACTCAATGATGATGGAGTGAACAATTAGCATTTTGTATTTCCTCTGGTTGTTATCTTGTAACATTTAAAGACAATGCAGTTGTTATATAAATAAAATTTGTGGTTTTATTTTTAACTAATGCAATTGTATGAATGTTTGATCCAACCGTATGATGTCAACACAAAGACAAACTACTCATGTGGTTCTGTCATTTTCATGATCACTTGTGATCTCCCTAAGAACCTCAAACACTTGTTTCTTTTAAATCTAAAGTATCTTATCGTCTTGCACCGTTCGAGATGCAAGAATTATCAAAACAGCCTCAAGAGTTGTCTGATAGAGGATTCATCCGTCCGAACTTTTCACCTTGGAGAAACTCCTGTCCTCTTTGTGAAAAGAAAAATGAATCTTTTTGAATGTATATCGATTAACGTAAGCCTAGTAAGCTTACCATCAAGAATCGATATCCCCTACCTTAAATCAACGATTTCTTCGATCAACTGCATAGCGTTTCATGCTTTTCCAAGATCGATTTGCGTTTTGGGTATCATCAACTTTGTATTCTCGAAGAAGATATTCCCAAAACGGCTTTCTGCACGAAGTATGGCCATTACGAGTTTACAGTCATGCCTTTAAGGATTGACAAATGCTCCAGCCATCTACATGGACTTAATAAATAGAGTCTGCAAGTCTTATTTGGATCAGTTCGTCATTGTTGTTATTGATGACATCTTGATCTATTCATGTCCCGAGCCAATCACGATCAACACCTTTGTTGACATTGGAACCCCTAAAGAAGGAACAAACTTTTCGCTAAATCCTCCAAGAGGAAATTTTGGCTTAAAGAAGTTCAGTTTTTGGGTCATGTAATCAACAAGCAGGGTATTCATGTGGATCCATCCAAACTGCTGTAATTAAGGATTTGATTCCTTGTATGCTTGAAATACCCGTGTCTAAAGATAACAAATTTAAAGGTCAAATTAAACAATTATGCAATTATGCGATTATGTGATTACGTGTTATGTGTTCTCCTTTATGTTTTTGTGTGATCCGATTTTCAAAATCCTCATGGAATCTTTTATATCTATATATAAGGGATTCATAGTAGGATATGCAAAAGGTATTACCTTAAATCCTTATGGGCTTCTACGTGGTAGTTAAGACCCTTGGGTTATATAGTACCATTCCATGATTCGATGAGAGACCCTTTAGTGGTCTAGTCAAAAAGATTGATTCACAATTTGGTTAAAGAATGACATCTAGTGATGTAGCTGAATAGACTCCTTGATAGTCTATTTAGATCATTTATTGATTTAATTAAAAGGACTCTATGGCGGTCTAGTCACACTCATCACAGGATTGTTCATTTGGTTTTCCCCTACACATTATAAAGTAGACTAAGTGAACTGTGCAAGGAATTGTCTAACTATGGACGCGTACATAATTATGAAATTTAGTGCACAGAAACCCAGTAAGATTTATTATGTGTAAGAACCGATAGTGACAACAATAACCAAATGAGAACGATGTAATGGAGGTACGGTGGACGCACCAATGACGCTTCATATACTTGTATATAAGTATCCCTCTTACATTGCAAACATAATGTTATTAAGGTTACTAGAAGTTCAGAACCCTAACCAATGTTGTTCGATCTTTTCAACTTCATGTTTTAAACTCTCACAAGTTTCCTCTAAATAAATTTCGGGACGAAATTTCCTAAAGTAGGGGAGACTGTAACACCTGTGCCTCCATGGCCATCAAACAAATACCAAACCAATGAAATATTGTATTTCATACTTGGGATTTGTTAAAAATATGTGTATCATTTGCACATATCAACTCTTGTTCAATTTCAAGCTCTAAATCACTTTCTGGAAGGTTATACACGCACTGATGCGTAAATATAACCAGTTTAACGCAACGAACACTCCGGAATAGTGAAATAGGCTTAACATACCTTAAATAACCTTTATTTAACTTAGAAATAAGTTTTGAATGCTTTGGTATGGCAAAATCAAGTTAAATCGCTTATAGGGACTAAAGTTGACAAACTGCGAAAGTATGCCAATTTGAACTGTAACAGACATTCCGGAACATGACCATAAGTTAAACACACCATAAATATCCTTTACATAGCTTATAAATAGGCTTTGAGGGGTTCGGTGTGCTAAAATAAACTTTTGGATCATTCTGGGACTAAAAGCGTCAAAAAGTGCACAAGTTTGCATTTTCGCGCATAACTTACGTTCTGAATACCTCCGGACATCCAAAAATTTATGTAAGCACTAAAATATTTTATTTTAGTGTTCGGCATAAGAAAAATCCATTCGTCGCGTCATTTGGATCGTTTTTCGCGCTTGTGCGCATTCCGTCGTAAATAAGCGAACATCGCGTTCGTACGACCAAACGAACTGACATCCGACATATTTTTGAGCATGTTTCAAGTCCACAATGTTTAGGCATCATTTTAGGGCCTTAAATTTGGCTTTACGGGCCTTAGAAGTGTCGGAAATGGGCTTAAACACATGCAGGGACTGAAACTGTCATTATGCAAAACTTTTTCTGATCTGTGACTCCCAGGCGGCCCGCCTGAGATAATTCACATGCTGAAGCGGGCCGCATGGCACCTTCTGACCAGATTAAATGCATCTAACAACAGATTGCAGCTGTTACATTCACAACCACACATTCCAATTTGCTTAGTCAGCTGATAAGGATCAATTTTTAGTACCATAAGGTTCCAACACTTGTACGGATACGATTAAGGCACGATATTCGACAAATGATCTTAACGGTTACCCGAAAACTATAAATACCCCAACACCTCAACCTCAAAAATCACTAGAATTTTGATTTGAGAAACTCTAAGTTGAAACCTTTGTTTCATACCTGAGATTTTTGAATCGAGATTAGCATTCGGGGACCCTTCGTAAGTATTCTTTCGTTCTTTTATTGCTTTTCGAGTCCGAAAGTCAAACTTTGTTTGACTTTCAGCGTTGACCAACTTATGGTCAATGCGAAGTTCGTTTGAACTTCGCAACGTGATTGTAATCACGATGGTTATAGTCCCTTGTGACTATGCCTACTGATTACCACGTTGTCTAGGGTCGTAGGGTAAGCGATCTAATAAATCGCTTATACCTTCGAACCCGACCCAGTTTGGTCGATCATTAGGATCCGACCAAACACATTAGGTGACCATAGTATATAGGGAATAACCTTCCGAGGTTATACCTTATGGTCACATCGTTTGAGTAGTTGTATGATAGGTAGTTTATATGCCTTAGGTAAATTACCAGAATACCCTTTTCATGTATAATTGGTAATTAAGCATATGTAACCTTAACATTTATCACATAACTGATTATACAACATGATTAAACACGTTTAGGCATATAATACTTGTCATAGGACTAGTTAGACGTCTCTAACGCGCTTTGCGCGCACGACGCGTTAAAGTAGCATAAGCTACCTTAATGGGTCGCGATGGGTCGAAAGCACTTAGGTTAGGTTTAATGTAGTATGTAGGCCTTGTTAAACCATATCATATGAGTTCCAATACTCATTTGGTTTACCAAGCCTCATCCTATCCAATCTCCCGATTTAAGTCCGGTTTATTTATATAGTTTTAGATTGCCGACTGATTCCGTGCTCCCTCTAGCTTTGTTTGGTTGTTGTTCAAGACCTCTAAGCATTCTCAGGCGAGTACATTTTCCCCTATTTTACTGCTTTCAATTGTTTTGGGGTGACTCATATGTGCTAAATGTTTTCAAGGTTATAACGATGGTATCAAAACGATTTTCGATGTTATAACGATGGTTTCAAAAACGATTAAGACAATTTATACAAAACTAATAACGATTTCGATAATGTGAACGAACTTGTTGGTTGGGTTACATAACAAATGACATTCATTAGCAATGATCAAGCCGACCAGTATTAGGTTATGGTACCATAGGATCTGACAAATCCCGTTATCATATTGCACCCGTGGTTATGTGTGGGGGTGGTGGGTAGTGACTGAATCTGTAATTGTTAACTTACCCTTTGGTAAGGGTTTGTTAATGCGAAAATGAGAAGCGACGAGGGATGAGTCACGAAGGTTTGAATGTTATTAGCGAGACGACCATATAAGTAGTTTCACGACCTAAAACGAATTAAACGATTTGGGTAAACGATTGGTTTTCACACGATGTTTTAATGATTTGGGTAAACGATTGGTTTTCACACGATGTTTTAACGATTTGGGTAAACGATTGGTTTTCACGCGATGTAATTAACGAGTTAAACGATTTGGTTAAACGATTGGCTTCAAAGCGATATACGATTAGTTTTTGGTTAAGTGTTTAGATAACGGGACGGGTGTAATGTGATGAAAGCATGGTGGATACGCCGCTGGTACTTTCTATATATAAGTGATTTCATCATATTACATACCGTGGCGTTATTTGGTTCACTTGGGTAAACGATTTTCAAACGATGTCACACAAACGAGGTTTTCGATATGATATAAACTATACGAGTTTTTAACGAGATTTATTAACGAGTTTTATTAACGATTTATTTCGAGATGTTTCACAATTTGCTTTACTAAAACAAATGTTTTTGGGTTAAGAGTCATGGCTACGAGGTTTTACAAACTATAACCCGCTTGATTTGAGTTGGTTAATTAAGTTTCAATATTATACTCTTTTCAAAACAAGGTTTTTAAATAAAGTATTGCAACATCTAAACTAGCCATGATTTCGACACTCCTACAAAACCAATGTATTCGCCAGCATTTCTTTGCTGACCTCGTTTTCACATATGTTTCAGGTATTGTTGAATGATATCGATTGATAGGATGCATGCTCACATAGGACTGGATGAGGCCTTAGTGACTCAATAACAATGATAGACTATGTTTAAATTGTGTATTTAGATTTCCAGTCGATGTAAATATTCAATGTTTAATAAAACGAAACACTTTTTGTATCCATGGTTATGAAACAATGATTCTGTTGCAACACGCCTCGATGTTTCCGCCTCGCTTTGTTGTTTTACGCGGTCGGGGTGTGACAGAAAAGTTGGTATCAGAGCCAATGGTTATAGGGAATTAGGTTATTAGTAATGCTTTGACCTAGTCTATAACCTTCTTAGGACCCTAACGCGAGTTTACTTGCGTTTAGTCATAAAACAATACCGTCACCTATCCTTAGGCGACGACCACAGTGGTTAGAGAAAAACAGTCCTAAAACTGTCCAAACCCCTGACCTAACCACTGCCCTTCCATCTGAACTCATCCCAGACACTGTTGAGACCCCATCCAAAGCCTTATTGGCTTTGGAGACCCTAATGAACTAATCCTTTTACTTCATGTGCGGGGAGCTTCTGCATGCTTAGATAGCTTTTGGTATGTAGATAATGGAGGCTCCAGGCACATGACAGGATGTAAAGCCCTACTCAAAGATTTCAAAATCCATGGAGGGGGTGATATATCCTTTGGTAATAATAGTAAAGGGAAAGTTCTGGGGTCTGGTACAGTAGAGTATGGTAATGTAAAATTTGAAAATGTCAATCTAATAGACAATCTAAAATTCAACCTCCTGAGTGTTTCACAAATGAGTGACAAGGTTTATGGCTCATTCTTCACAAAGGATTGTTGTAGGATTGTTGGACCAGAAATGGTTGAAAAGATTGAAGCAATAATAAAAACTGGAAAAACCAAACTTGTTGCTCAAAGAAGTGGCAATGTTTATGTGGTGGACATGTCAAAAGAGAGCCCCAGGACTGATGCTTGTCTGTTCTCAGCTGCATCAAACAAAGAGACAGAATTATGGTACAGGAGATTGGGGCACACAAATCTCAAGACAATCACTGCCATTTCAAAACAGGGGTTAGTAAGAGGTTTACCTCAAAAACTGTTCACCTGTTCTGAGCATTGTGTTTCCTGCCTAAAAGGAAAACAACATAAAAGCTCATACAAATCAATTGATGAGTCCAAAACAACCAAATGTTTGCAAATGCTTCATATGGATTTGTTTGGCCCAGTTAAAGTCATGAGTCTTAAGAAAAAGAGGTATTGTTTGGTTATTGTTGATGACTTTTCTAGGTTTACATGGACTTACTTTTTACACTCAAAAGATGAGACTGCAGGCATTCTACAAGACTTTGTGAAACAGGTTGAAAAGCAGTTTGACCTTCCAGTAAAAATCTTCAGAAGTGACAATGGCACAGAGTTCAGGAACAAGGAGTTAGATGATTTTTGTGTGCCAAAAGGAATTGTGAGACAATACAGCATTCCAAGGAAACCAGAACAAAATGGGGTTGTTGAAAGAAAGAATAGAACCTTGATTGAGGCTGCCAGAACCATGCTTGCAGATTCAGGTTTGCCATTGACTTTTTGGGCAGAGGCAGTAAACACTGCTTGCTATGTCCAAAACAGAGTTTTAATCAACCCCAGGCATCAAAAGACTGCCTATGAACTGCTGTATAAAATAAAGCCATTGATTTCATATTTCAAGGTTTTTGGCTGCCCATGCTTCATTTTAAACTTAAAAGATTCTATCTCAAAGTTTGCAGCCAAAATTGATTGTGGTTATCATCTGGGATACTCAACCACTGCTAAGGCCTACAAAGTGTTTAACACAAGGACTAAGACAGTGGAAGAGACTTTGAATGTAAAGTTCAATGAACTTTCATCAATGAAAATCCCAGCAAATCCTACAGAATTATTTGATCTTGATAAATTCACATTTGAAAGTGTTGCTGTCAAGTCTAATAATGCAGGTCCATCAAAAAATTCATCATCAGACTATGGATATGAAATCATCATTCCACAACAAAAGTCTGCTTCAATGGGAAGAGCAGCAGATGTTCAAAACAGTTGTCAAAGCTCAACCACTGCTACCTCAATAGTTGTTGATCAAAGTAGCTCATTAACCCCTGCTTCTACATCATCAAACACTGTTGATAAAAGTCCTCAAACAGTGGATCAAAGTCAACATGTGTCCACACCATTAACTCCTATTCCACCACCTTTTGAAGCCACTGCTGGATCATCAAAGTCACCAACAGTGGTTAGCTCAGATGATTCACATCTGCAGCCCTCCCCACTTAATGCCATTGTTCCATACCAAGGAGATCTTATCTTCTTGAAATCTCATCCACCTGACCAAATCATTGGCAACATCAATGAAGGGGTGCTCACAAGAAGTCAATCCCACAACATTTGTCTTTTTGCTGGTTTCCTATCTCTCCATTAGCCAGTCAAGTACCAAGAGGCACTAAAAGATAACAGCTGGGTAGAAGCCATGCAAGAGGAACTCCAACAGTTTAAAAGACAACAAGTTTGGGAGCTTGTACCATTGCCAGAGGGTGTAAGTCCTATTGGCACAATGTAACACCCCGAAAATGGGTTTGGTAATTAAACCCCGTTAATACTAAAGAGCGGGTAGAATACCGTTAGCAGAAAAGATTAACCCGGAAATTATTAGGATTCAAATAAATAAGCCTAATAATAAATAAATAAAAAAGAGAATAAACGACTTGAGAAGACAAAAGTTCATAAGGAGCCTGAGTTAACGGGATTTAAAATAAAACGGGTTTTTAACTTACCGAACCTACTAAGTTGACTAGGAATAATTCTAACCTAGTTAGATAGCGACTTATAAGTGGGTTAAAACACTTAAATTATGAACTAAGGAAAATGGAGGGGCCAAACTTGTTAAACTTGATTTATTATAAACAAATTAAAACACACCAAACACACACAAGAGTGTGTGTCTGGTCGTTCAAACACAGGGGGCGACACAAGGGATCCCACAAACCCTAGTTCTTCCAAAAATCCACCAAATTGAGAGCTCAAATTCGTTCTAAATCAAGTCTCAAACACAAATTCGTGATCTCCATTGAAAGGGGAGTCATAAGGTATGTAAATTTTATGAAGAATCTCTAGTTGGATTTCTAGGTAAACTTAGAAATCTGAAATTGATGGTTGCATGTTCGTTATATGATGAAATAGGAACATTGTAGTGTTTAGGGGTAAACCCTAGAAAAATACATATTGAAATCATGCCTAGCTGAAGTAAATTCAAATTTTTGTTGATGCTAAATTCATGTATGAGATGTTTTTAGGGTGTTGATTGGTAAAAAAAAAATAGTGTTATGATGTCAAGAACATGCTTAAATTGAAAGCTGAATTCAAACAGCTCCTGATCAGAATTTACAGCCGACTTGTATTGGCTGTAACTTGGGCAAACCCTGACAAAAACATGTGTTTCTTGAGTCTAAAATGTAATTCCAGGAAATATCTTTAAAACCCCACTAGAATCGCATTTTTTCGACGAAAATTGAGCGTTTTATGAATTTTTCCGTATCGAAGGTTCAAGTTGCGCTTTCTGGCAGAATTTGAAGCCCATTACGAATATCATAACTCAATTTAGGAATTTAGTTATGATCTCAAATTTGTACTGTAGAAATTTTTAAGTGATTAGAAAAATTGCCAATTGGAATTTCGTCAATCGGATAAACGAGGAATTTTAAATGAATTTTTCCGTAAGCTGCAGTCAGAAGTGACGAATCTGATTGCAGCTTAGTTAATGAATTTTTTCCGAATTTTTGGTAAAGAGTTAGATCTTGAAATTTTAACACAAGGCCTATCCCTCCGAGAGGTACGCCACATAAAAAAATCATAATTTTTAAAGACTTGTAAACAGGTTAAACAAGTCACCAAAAACAGCCCATTTTCAGTGATATGAAATGCCTAAATGAAATCGTGGTCTACTAGTTAGTATGTAAAATTTGATTTCGTTAACAGTTCGGATGAAATATGCCTAAGTGAGTTCAATGAACCAAATGTAAGTCAAACCGACCAACGATTAGATCGAATGATAATTTTGATATGGTCGAATGATAAATTTGACATAAAGCCCGTAGGATGGAATAGTCGTAAATGATTATGACTAATCTAATCGTCTTACGAATTGTGATGATGATAGTTTGACTCTAGACAAGCTAGATGAAGACTTGGGAAAGAAGCGGGTCAAACGGATCGAGTACGCGGAAAAAGAGCATAACCGGATGCAAGGTAAGTGAAACTTACACTTTTTGTAGAATATGTGTTTGTTCTAAAAGTTTCTTATACGATTAAGATGATATTCATGATATGGCTCCGACACGAAACGATACGGGTCGGAGCATATCTAATGATGAAAAACTATGTTTTATGATAAAGAGGTAAAATGGTCATGAAGTGACATAAATAAAAATGGGTTTTCGAACGGCTACTCTATAATTAAGCCTAAACGAGTAAAAAGGGGAAACGGTGATTTAGTCACGAACAAATAGGTAAAAGTTGAAATATAGAACAATACTAAGCGACATAAGTCATGTCGGGCTAAATGCGTAAGAAAAAGCGTTTAAGAGACATAGCTAAAGAGGTGAGAAATCTGAATTTAGTTATTTAGTGAAATAGTAAATAGATACCATTCCAATATAAGCGCAAAGTGTTTAAATCGTTTAGACCAAACAGGTCAAATGGTAATGTAGATACCATTTGACAAATAATGACTAATAAGTGCTTGTCGAGTCTTATGCGCACAGGATAAAATGGTTATGACTTAGCAGTGCTATGAAATAGCATATTATGGACGCAAGGTATTAAACGGGTCAATGTGTTGATCCGAACCAGGTATCCATATTGTGAGTTATAGATAAGTATACAGTAGGTTGTGCATAACAAAGGGGAAAGATTTAAACTTAAAAGGTTGAAATCTTCGAAACGGGTCAAAAGAGTTATGCGCATAGATTGGGAACTAGCCGCGTAATTCATAAAAGTTACAAACCCGAACTAAGGATTTTGAGATAAACATGTTGATGTATGCTTAATGGTTAATTAGAAACAAGTTTGTGGTTTAAAAACTTGAACGGGTCAAATGTCTTTAAAAATGAATTTTAAAGCCAAGGGCTCGAAGCCTATTAATTTGTGAATTCAGATGTTAAGTTTGAAAGCTACCGTAAGTTACGGTAGCTACCGTAACTTACGGTAGCGAATAATTTGTTACGGCAGTTTTCTACTGCCTTACGGCAGACCAATTTTGCCCAATGGCTACCGTAACTTATGGTGGCTACCGTAAGTTACGGTAGAGCCCAGTCACTTTTGCTGAAATTTTGCATATCTTAGTTAATCGAATCCGTTTTTTAGCGTAGTTTCGATTACGGCACGCGACGGGTGTAAAACCTGCAAATCCTTGTTATTTTAACTGTTTGGCTCATGGGACTTGTAGTAACTTGTAAATAAACTATCAAAACTAACTTTTATGTTGGTTTTGATTCTATGTGAATGTTATATGCTTCCGGATGAAGATCAAGCCACGAGCAAGAACCGAACACACCTCTCAATGAAGCTTCCACATTCGATCTTGTTTTGTTTTAATAAAAGTGGATTTTGTAAACACTTTTAACGATGTTTTGGATGTTGTAAACATGTTTAAATACTTATGATGTAAAAGTTTTTGTTAAGTGGCATTTTCATATAAAATGCTTACTTTAATGTTATGTAAATGTTAAAATTATTATGGGTGTTACACACAAAATGGGTCTTCAAAAATAAAACTGATGAAAGGGGTATTGTTGTCAAGAATAAAGCCAGGCTTGTGGTTCAAGGGTTCAGACAAGAAGAGGGCATTGACTATGATGAAACATTTGCCCCTGTAGTAAGACTTGAAGCTATCAGATTATTTCTGGCCTTTGCTATCAACCACAACATCAAGGTGTATCAAATGGATATCAAATGTGCATTCCTCTATGGTAAGATTCAAGAGGAGGTTTATGTTTGTCAACCTCCAGGCTTTGAGGATCCATTTAATCCAAATCATGTCTACAAGCTAAATAAAGCTTTGTATAGCCTGAAACAAGCACCAAGGGCCTGGTATGAAACTCTTTCCACCTTTCTACTTTCCATTGGTTTCACAAGAGGTAAGATAGATAAAACACTGTTTCTAAAATGGAGAGGAAAGGATTTGATGATTGTCCAGATTTATGTGGATGACATCATTTTTGGAAGCACATGTAATAAAATGTGTGAGGAGTTTAGACAACTCATGACAGCTGAGTTTGAAATGAGTGCAATGGGTGAGCTCCAGTGCTTTCTTGGTCTCCAAGTAAAGCAACTGCAAAATGGCACTTTTATCCATCAAGGCAAATATGCCAAAGAACTTTTAAAGAAATTTGAGATGGATGATTGTAAGCCATGTAGTACACCCATTGCAACCAATAAAATAGTCATGTCTGATGAAAAAGATGATTTGGTTGATCAAACTTTATATAGAAGCATGATTGGGTCTTTATTGTACCTAACTGCATCTAGGCCAGACATCATGTTTGCAACAAGTGTTTGTGCAAGATCCCAATCAGCCCCTAGAAAGTCAAACCTTATTGATGTAAAAAGGATATTCAGATACCTAAAAGGTGCTCCCACACTTGGTATTTGGTATCCAGCTGATGGTAAAATTGAGCTTTCAGGTTTCTCAGATAGTGACTTTGCTGGATGTGACAAGACAAGGAAGTCCACTTCAGGAGGGTGCCAATTCCTAGACAATTGCTTAGTGTCTTGGCAAAGCAAAAAGCAAGCAGCTGTTTCCACATCCACTGCTGAGGCAGAATATATAGCTGCTGCAAGCTGTACAGCCCAACTGCTTTGGCTTCAAAATCAGTTGCTGGATTTTGGTATCACTGCCTTAAAGACACCTCTCATGATAGATAGCCAGGCAGCAGAAAATATCATCAAAAATCCAGTCTCCCATTCAACCACCAAGCACATTGATATCAGACATCACTTTGTGAGGGATTGCTATGAAAAAGGTTTGATTTCTCTGCACCATGTTCCAACTAAAGATCAGCTGGCAGATGTGCTAACCAAAGCATTAGACACATCCACCTTTGAAAGCTTGATCTCTCGGATTGGCATGCTAAACATGGAATAACAGGCAAAATCCTGTTTTTCTATGCATAAAAGCATTAAAATGTTTTCAGAAAATCAAAAATCCATCCTTAAAAATAGCTAAAAATGATTTTTTCATTAAATCCTTAAAAGTCTGCCATAACCACTGCTTTGTTCAAACATCTGTTCCTCTAAAAGTCTGTCCACTGCTGAAAGTCAACCCCTGTTCTCTCATTTCCTTGATAAGCACTGTTGTTCAAAATCACTGTTCTATCACTATTATGCTATCCACTGATAGTAAAAATAACCCACTGCCTTCATTATTACCGTTACTACCACTGATCTTGTTCCATCAGTGGTTTTCATAAAAACATGTGTCCTTCATTTCATCAGGGGTTGGCACGTGGACAGTACATAGCGGTCAGATCTTTTGTAACCGCTGCCACGTCAGCATTCACTTTTTCCTCTATAAAACCCTCTTCAAAACCCCAAACAGGGTTTTACTGTCGAATCGAATTCACAAAAATTTCCTTTCTCAAAGCAGTTTCCATCTCTTTCTCTCAAAACCTTCATCAATCTTCTTCTCCAAAATGACAAAATCAAAGTCATCTGCAAAATCCACTTCAAAATCTTCTTCGAAAAAGGCCACCGAAATGGCTACCACACCCATCGAAATACCATACAAATCTCCTCACGATTATCTGGGTCTCCTTACAAAACATGGCACCACCGATACATTCGACTCCATCATTGACACCATGTCTGCATCAAAGTACAAAACTTTGTTATCAGCAGATGCTCCAATTTACCTGAAAACCCAAAGAGAGTTTTGGAAAATATTACCCTTGAGAAACAAGGAGAAGACGTCATAGCCATTAACTCTTCTCTAATGGGTAAAGCAGTCACAATCACACCACAATCCATCTCGGAGGTCTTTGAACTCAATGATCAGCAAGGTAAAACTTCTTTTCCCAAAAATGAGTTAAAAACTGATTCCCTTGAAAGGGGGTATGCAGACACAATAAAAAAGGATACCTTACAAAAAGGTAATTTTCCACCTGCAACAAGATTTTTGTTCCATACCCTGTTAATGTGTGTTTCAAACAAAACAACTTATTTTAATGAAATACCATTAAAGATTCAAAACCTGGGATATGCTATTCTCCAAGATGAAAATTTTAATTACTCCCAGGAAATCTTTAATGATTTAGTTAAAAATGTTGATAAAAAGCCATTCTTACTTTTTCCAAGATTTCCAAGTTATTACTTTCAAAAGAAATTTGGTAAGGATGATGCTCATGTAATAAACCAAGGTGACTCTTTTCAAATAAACAGCTTAACTGCTGAAACTTTTACAAGAATGTCAACACCTTGCAAAACACAAGCAGAGGTCCCTGAGCAGAATTTAGCAACTACCATTGCTCCTCAGGTATCTACTGCTGAGCCCACTGCTCCAGGTGATCACAGCAGCCAAACAACTGCTGTGAAACCCACACCTAAAATCACCAAAAAGCCAAAACAAAAGAAAACTCAAAAGCCCCCCAAACCTACCAAAAAGGCAACTCTGGAGGATGAGATACCAGATCAACTGCCAGTGACAGCACAAAAGTCACAAGAAACCATTGCTGCTACTTCCTCACAGCAGTTGGTTGAAATATCTCAACCCATGCCTGAAACTCCTCCTGCTTCTTCTAAAAAAGAACAGGTTCTACATATAGGGACACCATAATATGATGCTCTGGAATCACTTGCTTCCATCATCCACAGCCCAATGCCCGGGGTAAGTTCTCTTTCTACACCCAACCTCACCTCCACATTTCCCCCACAGACTAAACTTTTGTTGGATGCTCTTGATTTGAACCAGGCACAAACCAGTCCTTCTCACTCACCTGTCAATGAGAACATACCTCAACAAGTGACTGGGTTTGATGTATCAATCATTGCTAACCCACCAACAACACCTGAGGAGGTTACACCCCTTGAGTTACAAGTAACTCTTGGTGGTAGTTCAAGTGAAGCAGCCACTACAAGTGCTGAACCAACTGGTTTGCATTTGGATAGTGGTTTCATCAGTCAGACTTCCTTGAAGGCAATTTCTTCTCTGGGAACATTTGTGTATCCAATTTTTACTGGTTCACTAAAAAGTGTTTCTCAATTTGAAGGAAGAAGTCCCCAGTACCAAGACAAGGGGCATCAGTGGATGACTTCTGGGATACATTTCCTGGGTCAACCACTGTTACAACCACTCCAAGTGGGAAATCAGATGATCCCATTAAATTGGGTGATGGTTTAATGTACCAAGAATTGATGGCCAGAATTGACAAACTGGATACTTCTGTTGCAGAAATTAAAGATATACCGCAACAGTTGTTGAAAGTTCAAAAGGTGCCAACCACTGCTACTCCAGCTCAAGCACCTGCACAACCTGCACCTGCTGCAAATGAGTTATGGACCTTATTTCAACCACTACTCCAACAACAAAGACAATTGGCTGATCAGGAGCATGAAATACATGTTCAAAAGCTGAGAAACATGATGGAGTCAAGGTTCAAAGATACCCAAGCTGACATCAAGGCTATCAAGGCCCACATACTGAACACCACTGGCACTGCTCCTCCCACTGTCCTCTTTATTGATAACCCACCTCCAGATAATGCCAAAAAGGGGGAGAAAATCAAGCAGTGGAAGAAGAAGGGAACTGAAGATGGCCTTTATATTGAACCAGACAAAGATAACATGACTAAAGACATTCCCTTGCCAGATGGTAGTAAGAAGATTGATGCTACCACAAATGCACTTGCTGAAGCAAAAGCAAGTGTAAAAAGGGATAGAGAGGCTAAGGATAAAGCCAGGTGGGAACAGGAGAAAAGAGCTTTTATGGAGCTAAATGTGCAGGGTCCTTCTGAGCCAAAGGATGATGAAAATCCTAAGGAAGAAAAGAAGAAACCCATTAGACAAATGAGGCAACCCAAACACACACCATCCAGACCCACAAAGCATGCTTCCAAACCACCTTCCAAAGGCTCCAAACCTCAAACTTCCACCCAAACAGCTGTTGTAACTCCTGCTGTATCAACAACTGCTGATACTTCAGTAGTTTCAACAACTGCCAGCCAAACACCTGCCATCACTTCAACACACACCACAACCACTGCCTTACCACCACTGCCAAAAATCACTTCACCACCAAAACTACCATCACCACCAAAAACAACCTCACCACCATCACCTCCTGCTAAAAAGCAGAAGACATCAGATGTTATAACATCTGTTGTAATGACAACAGTGGTTTAAACACCAGTTGTTTCAACAACTGTTAGTCAGCCACCTTCCACCACTCAAATCACCACCACTGGTCCACCTAAAACATCATCAGCATCTCCTATACAAAAAAGAAGAAGGATATTTATACATGATGATGATTCTCCATCACCACCACCAACATCTTCACAATCTCTTTCACTTGTTAATATCCCAAACCCTGTTCCTCTCTCATCAGCTCAAGTACAACAACCAATCACTACCATCACTCCTGCAGGTTTTCAATATCCTCTTGAACTTATAGCAGTCAGAGAAGAGATCAAATCCTTCTACTTTGAGGATGATCCTGCTAAAAGGAGTTTTCCATCAGTTGAAGGATATCCAAGGCCTAACAACATTGAAGAGCACTTGAAAGTTAAGGCTCAACAAGCAGAGGATATCTCTAAAAGAAGCTCACAAGGAAAATCTGACAAAGAAATTCAAAGGCATTATCAATTTCTGCTCACACAAGTCAGATCTTTGGAGCAATTTGCAAAAAATGTATGTCAGCAAATATCAGAAAGAGCAGATGAAATCCTGAGAAAAGACTACATTGAAAATATTATGGCTTTTAAGAAGTAAAAGGGGGAAAAACATATGTACAAAGAGTGGACCATTCCTGAGCTTGAAAGTGAAGCAGCCAGGATTCAAGAAATGATTAAGAATAAGGTCAAACACACTCCTCCAGATTGGGCAAAGTACAAGAAAAATGTACCTGATAAGGCATTGGAGCTGAGGAGAATGAAAGAGGAATTAGTTGCTGCTGATTATGGGTATAAAAATCAAGTGATGAGATGGAGAGAAGACAAAGTCAGGACCACCTACAAAAGGTTGGAGGAACTAAGGAAGAAAGATCCAAGGGTTCTACAAAAACCTGACTATCCTAAAGCAGAGGTTTCAACTAGACCACCAAAGCTGCAAATAAGGAGATCCACTTCTCCAACTGGTGCTGCCATCTATAAAAGAAGACAACAAAAACAGTTGGATGCTGAAACAGTGGAAGAATTAATGGCAGGAGATAACCTTGTAAAAGAGGGTATTAAGAAGATGATTGCAGAAACTCTTGGATTGAATCAACCTGCAAGAACTGCTCAGTTAGTCATCACAAGGCCAACATCACCAAACTCATCATCTAATAAAGATCTCCCAAGAAACCCACCAGACTCAAAAGTACTAAAGCGGAAAACTGACAAACAGACCCATGTACTGACTGTGATCAAGTCTAGTGGAGAAGTGAAGAAAATAATAAGGGAACAATCACTTGGCCTAAGTATTGAAGATTTGCAGGATCTCCTTGATCTTCCACTTTGCAGGGATGAAAATGACACAGATGCCTTAGACTTTGAGTTACAACTCAAAGGGCAAATAAGGGAACTGTTTATGAGGCAATAAAGATCTACAAATAATGAAGGGTTTTGACATTATCTGTTCCAGGGGGAGATTGTTGGGATTAAACCCTATCAGAGGAATAGATAATTAAAGCCAAAACTGGATCAGAGCAGTGGATCCAGAATAAGCAGATGTTGTGTATACAAGTCTCTCCCCTTGAAAGTGGTTTCAACATCTGATGACCTCCAATCCACTGATCGTTACAACTACTGACCTAAAACTGTTGATCAAGTCAAAGACTGATGAAAGACTAAAGCTCTGCTGGTCAATCTACTGCTATGGGTCAAGCTCTGCTGTTTACATCAAGTACTGCTGGAGTCACAACATCGGAAGGATAGAGCAGCAATTTAGTTTTACTTATGTAATGTATTGTATAACAGTTGTTAGCATAGCAGTTGTTTTGGTCAAAAATTACCGAAGCAATTAAGTGATCAAATTAGTAAAGTGAGGTAGTGTGCTAGAAAATGTATTGAAAATATGTTTGTTAAGTTATTCGGAAAATCAGTATTCAGGATACGGCTCAGGATATTGAGCCGTATCTACGATCAAACAATGAGTAAAAAGTAAAGTAAATGACACGAGATGTACGAGGAAAGCCCTTGATCAATCTAGATCGCCGGCATAAAACCTCGGGAGCTGACAATCGCAGCTGCCTTGTTCTTCTTATTGCTTCGAACTTCAGGATACACTGCAGGATATAGACCAGATCGCTAAGTGTTACAAGGCTTTTGTATGAAAGTGAAAATTGCTAGAGAGCGAGTGTTAGAGTGTATGTAGTGGAAATGTGATGTCCTACTCGATCTGGTATACCCACCTATTTATAGTTACAAAGTAGAAACTAAAATTCCTATAAATATGGGATGCTCCCGAATATTCCATAAATAGCCGTTTGGAACCAAATAAAGCGGGCTCAACGTCTTTCCTTGAACAACTTGGACCGAGTCTTCCGCGGAATGAGTCCTTGTGAACGTTGCTAGCTTCTAACCCACGTACCTGCACATAATCCGTTAGTAATCCTGAGGATACCATTCAGGATGTTACCAATATCCTGAACCAGCATCCCGGATGTAAACAGATACTATATAACCAAGATATAAATCAAGATATTTTCCAGGATATGGGCTCAGAATTTCACCCATAACAATTGTCCCCAAAAATGTTACCGTTTGTTATCCTGCACTAACGGTTACATTTTTCACGAAGACCGAGGTAATTAATAGATAAGACCAATGATGTGACCGTTTTCAACTACTCGGCCTATATTTACTCATCATACCCTATATCTTCTCATCCTCATCTCTTTTTTATTCATAATCGACAAGGAACAGGTAATATTCTCTCTCTAACTTTTATACTCATCTTCATCCTCTTTCTTCGGCGAAAAATTCAGGTGACCAAATGCCGAGGCAAACAAGATCTAGTTCAGGTGACTCGGCTCCCACATTCATCTAACAGAACCTTCACCAAGAACCGGAGAAGGAAGTATGTACCTTTGATAGTGCCCACCTGTCGGCCTTAAAATCCTCTGGTATCTTCCCGGAAGGAACCGTATTCAGACCGTTTGACCGGGAAATCCGGTCGGACATGGTCTCCAGCGAGTGGATATGCTTCAGTGCTTTTCCTTTTACCCTAGGGCTACAATTCCCCTTTCCGGATTTCATCACTGAATTCTTTAATATCACAAAAATCTCTTTTAGCCAAACCATGCCAATGCTCTGGCGTGTTTTGTCTGTTCTTGACCAGATCAAGAGAAACCACATTCCTGATCTTTCTGTCCATGATCTCCCCCTAGCTTACAAGCTTAGATGCCATGGATCATGTAGATTTCTGTTTATTCTACTTCCGGTGACCCATTGATACTTCGTGCCACCAGGAACGAGGATGGTTGACAGTCTAAGTTTTTCTTTGTAAAAAGGGACTCAATCCCTGGTGGAACGGATTATCCGATGAGATGGTTGAGAAAGGGTAGGACTTAGGGTTTAAGAACGATCCTGTCTCTTATCCTGTTTCATATCCTGAACTAATGAATTTTCTTTTTTATGCAGCTGACTTCAGGAAAATTGCACCTCCTCTTGCTGATTCTCAAAAAAGAATAGACGCCATCAGACTCCTTTCAGAGGCAGAGAGAAGCTTCAACCCATCTCCACCAACTCCAAGCCCTCTTTCAAGTGCAAACATGTCTGGTAAGGATCCTGCAAGATATCCTGTACACACATGTTTTTATTTGATATTCTTAGGAGAAAAGTTTACTCCCTATGTGTAGACTCCAGCAAGGTTCCAGTCTATCTAGATCTCGACGAACTTGACAGCTATCCTACTCCAGCCACGGTCAAAAAAGAGACTCCTGCTGCTACCAGCTCCAAGCCACTCCCGACTCCCAAGGCCAATCCAAGGACTCGTGCTTCCACAGCAAAAAAGAGGAAAGGTCTTGAAGTCAGTGCTCCAGGTTCAGAAGGGTTCTCCTATGATGAACTCAGTTTCTCTGATTCCTTAGAGCCAATGACATCCTTCCTTAACAAGGTAATATCCTGACGCATATCCTGCACGTATATCCTAATAGGATATCCTGACAAGATATCCTGATCAATATATTCTAACTCATACCTGAAATTGATGTGCAGGGCCTCCAGCATTTGCTCCACTTGTATAATGATGCCTGTGGTACTGCTGCACTCCATGAAGCCAGGATCAAACAGCTTGAAAGCACCGTTGCTGACCAAGGTGCCATTGCCGAAGCGAAGACCCGGCACTACGAGGGCATGCTGAAGAAGGTCACCCAAGACGCTGAGCTCAAACTTGCCACCGTTCAAATGGATCATGAACAAGCCATGGTCTCTTTCCGGGAGGGAATCAAGGCTTCTGCTATCGTCTCCCTGCTACAAGCACGCATCAAGATGGCCTACGAGGCCAAGGAGACGGGCCTTGTTTGTCCATCTTGGCCAGTTGAATCCTGGGTGGCCAAGCTGAAGGAGCTCGGGGGCAAAGTTGTGCCACTTCCTGTTGAAGCTGGTGAGTCTTCTAAATCAGCAGAGGTGGTGATCCAGGCTGGAGACAAGAAGGATGCTGGAGCAGATGCCGGGATGGATACTGGTGAGGATGCCGCTCAGGATGCTGGTGCTGAGAAGTCTGAGAAGGTTGGAGAAGATGCCGCTGTGTGAGGGCATTCAGGTGGGCGATGATGGATATACGTGCCAAGGCCGGAGCCCACCTTTTTGAATTTGAATGTTGGTCTGTAGTCCCAAAACAATTTACTTTTCTGCACTTTACTTTTCTGCACCTGAACAATTTACATTTCTTGCATGCTTTTTTGAACAATACAACAGTTGAAGGTGGATGGGTCTCGGTTTGAGATGAAACCTTCAACTGTTGGGTAAATATGGTAAGGAACTATTAGTGCTCTTAATGGATGGGCCTTGTTTTGAGGTGAAACTAAGAGCACATCTTTTGGTATGTTAATAATATAACTTCTCTTTTGACTTTATTATTGTTGTCACTGATATACAAATTTTACTCGTGAAAACTGTTTTGTTTGAACATTTTTAGGAATATATTGTAAACGTATCCTAGAAGATATCCTGAAAGATATCTTGATCAGAATATTGAAATACAACTTATAAATTGTCCAAATAAAAAGGAGAGATCATACCAGAGATTCTTAGATAATCAATTACAATCCTCCATTATAAGTTTGTCCCCAGTGCATACTTATAAACTTGGATCCATCCTTTGAATAGTATAATGTATGTCCCCTGTGTTCGACACAGAAACGCAAATGTATTCATACTTTGACTTGAATAAATTCCGAATACCCCAGGGCAAAACCCCTGATATCCTGAAATGGATCCTTAGCATACTTGGGATAAACCCTTAATATCTTGGGGATAAACCCTAATATCTGGGGATAAACCCTAAATTTCATGCGCTACAGACGAGAGTGTATAAACTCCAATTCTTAGAAAGGTGAAAACCTTTAAATCTTAGAGAGTATGAAAATACTCTTTCGTGAGAGAGGGTGATCGATCCTCATATACCTTCAGGATCCAGGATATAGCCAACAGTAACGAAATTGTCAGCCACTTTTACATGAACTGGTCCCGCTACCTTGAACTATACCTAGATAACTTGCGCTCTAGGCGAGGTGTTTAAACCCAATTCGAAAGAAAGGTGAATACCTTTAAACCTTTGAAGGGACCAGGATCCCTTAAACGTGAGAGAGGGGGCCAATCCTCTAATCTTTCGAGTTATCCTGAGTATATATCCTGGAGCTATATCCTGAAACATATGCTGCAAAACAATTGTAAACTAAGGTGGGTGTTAGCTTGGCTAACACCCCTCCGATGCTTAAGTCAGTATTGGGTTCAAGATAATAAACAAATATAGTTAAAATAGATAGAATACATACCATTCTGAGACAGAAATTAAATACTGCTCTTACTTGAAATAAAGCTTTAAGTGTATTGCATTCCAGGATCTTGGTAGCATATCCCCTTCCATATTCTTGAGTCGATATGCTCCTTTCCCTGCTTCTGACTCGACTTCATATGGACCTTCCCATTTAGGAGCTAGCTTGCCATCGGCAGGATTAGTGGTATTTTGAAAAGCCTTTCTTAGCACCCAATCACCAACTCGAAATCTTCTAGTCCTTATGTTCTTATTATATGCTCGGGATATTCTTTGTTAATATGCTGCTATCCTTAGTCTTGCTGCGTCTCTTTTTTCATCTATAGTATCCAAATCTTGAAATAAGGCTTCAGGATTCTGTTCAGGATCCTGTAGGATAGATCTTGCAGTAGGTATCGTCATTTCTGTTGGAATCACTGCTTCTGCTCCAAATACCAAAGAAAACGGGGTTTGGCCAGTTGCATTCTTTACCGTTGTCCTATCAGCGCATAAAACAAAGGGTAACTCTTCCGCCCATCTTCCTTTTTTGGCTCCAAGCCTCTTCTTTAAGTTATTGACTATTATCTTGTTTGAGGATTCAGCTTGTCCATTCGCTTAAGGATGTACCGGAGTAGATGTGATCATTTTGATTCCCCAACTCTTGCAAAAGTCAGTAGTCCTTTTGCTTATAAACTGGGACCCATTATCACAAATGATCTCAGCTGGTACCCCAAACCTAGTCAGGATATTCCTCTTTATGAAGGATACTACTTCTTGGTCTCTAACTTGAACAAACGCTTCAGCCTCAACCCACTTAGAGAAATAATCCGTCATTGCTAACATAAAGACTTTTCCTCCCGGAGCTTTTAGTAACTTCCCTACTATATCCATCCCCCATTTCATGAATGGCCAAGGGGAAACTACAGGATATAATGGTTCAGCTGGTTGATGTAGTATGTTACTATGTCTTTGACATGCATCACATCTTCGAGCATATTCTGCAGCATCTTTCCTCATCGTTGGCCAATAATATCCTGTCCTTAATAATTTCGAGAACAATGATCTGCCCCCAGTGTGATTACCACAATCCCCTTCATGTATATCCTGAAGTACTTCTTTGGCTTCAGGATCCTCCAAGCACCTCAAATATGGTCCTGCAAGAGATTTCTTGTATAATACATCATTTATAATAGTAAATCGTGATACCTTCATCCTAAATACCTTAGGATTTTCCTCCCCGGGAATGTGTCCTTCCTTGAGATATCTCATGATTGGAGCCGTCCAGGATTTGGGATACTTTTCAGGATACTCTGCATCAGGATCCTGAATACCCGCTACTTCTTTATCCTGAGGATTCGTTGCAGGATACAAGATATGTAATATCGGTATTTGGGTCCCTTCTGGTATCCTAATCGACGATCCCAGATTTGCTAAGGCATCTGCTTCAGCATTACCCTCCCTTGGTACCTGTTCAAGTGTAAAAACATCGAAATATCCAGCTAATTTTTTAAGAATATCGAGGTATTCGATTAATTTCTCTCCCTTAACTGCATAGGATCCATTAAAATGGTTAGTAATTAACAAAGAGTCAACATATACTTGTAAATTTTTTATACTCATACTCTTAGCCAACTCTAATCCTGCAATTAAAGCCTCATACTCTGCTTCATTATTAGTAGCAGGAAATTCACATCTAATAGCCTGGGGTAATATGTCCCCCTGTGGCGATTTTAGTAGTCTTCCTAATCCTACTCCTCTTATATTAGATGCACCATCAGTATATAATGTCCAGGATCCTGAGGATTCTCCTAACTGTTGAACTTCTAGGTCTACCTCATCCTGAATGTCACTACTAAAATCAGCCACAAAGTCAGCTAAAGCCTGAGACTTTATGGCATTTCTAGGTTCATATACTAAATCATAAGCACTCAACTTTACTGACCACTTAGCCATCCTGCCTGACATTTCTGGTTTCCTAAGCACATTTTTAACAGGATAATTTGTTTTAACATAAATCCTATGTGTCTCAAAGTAATGTCTAAGTTTCGTTGATGCCATAACTAATGCTAGTATCAATTTTTCTAAATGAGAATATCTAGTTTCAGCATTTAACAAGCTTTTACTAACATAATAAACAGGATATTGCTGACCTTCATGGTCCTTTACAAGGACGGCACTTACAGCATTCTCTGATACTGCGAGGTATAGGGATAATGGTTCACCATTCTCAGGCTTCATCAGTAGTGGTGCGGTTGAAAGATATTGCTTTAAATCCTGTAGGGCCGCTTCATGCTTCTCACCCCATTCGAATTTCTTGTTCTTCTTCAGGATATCATAAAAATCTTTGCATTTTTCTGAGGATCTTGAGATAAATCTGTTTAATGCTGCCACTCGCCCTGTTAATCGTTGAACATCCTTCATATTTGAGGGCGATTTAATATCCAAGATGGCTTTAATCTGCTCCGGGCTCGCCTCTATTCCTCTTTTGGTCACCATATATCCTAGAAATTTTCCTGCCCCCACTCCAAAATGGCACTTAGCAGGATTTAGCTTCATGTTATACTGATCCAGGATATCGAATGCTCCTTTAATATCCTGGAGGTGATCCTGAGCTTTCTTTGATTTTACCACCATATCGTCAATATATACCTCCATGGTGTCCCCCAGTTTGTCTTTGAACATCATGTTTACCAATCTTTGGTATGTTGCACCTGCATTTTTCAAACCAAAAGGCATGGCGGTATAACAATAAATACCAGTTGGTGTCATGAAGGCAGTATCCTCCTGGTCAGAAGGTTCCATTTGGATCTGCTGAAATCCTGAGGATGCGTCCATGAAGGTCAGCATTTCATGCCCGGCAGTGGCATCTACCATTGCATCAATGTGGGGAAGAGGAAATGGGTCTTTAGGACAAGCCTTGTTCAAGTCTGTGTAGTCTACACAAACTCTCCATTTCCCATTTTTCTTCTGTACCACAACCACGTTCGCTAGCCACCTTGGGAACTTAACCTCTCTGATCATCCTGGACTTCAATAATATCTCAACTTCCTCTTGGATAATCGTATTCCGCTCAGGAGCAAACTTCCTTCTTTTTTGCTGAACAGGCTTGAATGATTTATCAATTCCAAGCTTGTGAGTGATAATGTCTTTGGATATGCCTGTCATATCCTCATGCTTCCATGCAAACTTTGACATCCTGCATTTCAAAAAGTTAATTAACTGTTCTTCAATATCCTGAGGGATATTGGTTCCTACGAGCACCGAGATATCAGGATTATCCTGATCCAGGATAATTTTCTTCACATCCTGCTCCGAATCCTCCATGATATCCTGGGCCCGCATCTTTAATTGCTATGTTGTACTAGGCTTGGTTGAGGATTTCATCGAGGATGAGTAGCATTCTTTTGCCTCCTGCTGATCACTATCAACTTTGACAACTCCCCAAGGGGTAGGGATCTTGATGCATTGGTGATATGTTGATGGCACAACCTTCATATCATGAATCCACGGTCTTCCCAGTATGATGTTATAGCAGGATAGAGAATCCATTACACAGAAACGTTGTATCGAGTTGACTCCTTCAACATATACTGGCAACGTTATCTCTCCAACTGTGTTTCTAGCCTCTCCACTGAATCCAACAAGCACGGTAGACTTTGAAGTGATATCCATTGGAGATACATTCATTCTCTTCAGAGTCTCTAGTTGGATTATGTTGACGGAGCTGCCATTATCAACCAATATCCTGCGTACAAAATGGTTAGCCACATATAATGTTATTACCAGAGCATCATGGTGAGGATCCTGGACAGTATCCCTGTCATCAGCATCAAATGTGATCACTTTGTCAGTTGTGAGCGTAGTCATCCTGACAGGTCTGTATCCCCTTTCGGCCTTAGCTTCTTTTGCATATCTCTTTGCCGCCGAATACGAAGTCCCACAAATGTCAGATCCTCCCGAAATGAAGTTAATTATCTTGGCATCCGCGGGAGGTGATGCCGCTCGCTCAGGATCCTTCTCAGTATCCTGACCTTTATTCTTCTTTCTTCCTAAGAGATCTTTCAGATATCCCTTGCTTAGAAGATAGCTTATTTATTTCCTTAGAGCAATGCAATCCTCAGTTACATGTCCGAAATCTTCGTGGAAAGCACACCATTTTGACTTATCTTTCCAATCGGCCTTTTGTTGATTCTTTCGAGGCCACCTAGCCTTGTCTCCTAAACCCTGCATGGCATACATTAATTCAGGAATGTTAACAGAAAAGCAATATTCAGATAGTTCAGGATATTCTTCAGGATCCTCGTCTTCAATAGCATTCACTTTCTTGTTTTCATTTCTACCATATGGCTTAGAGCGATATGGCTTAAATGAGGATTCTGACTTCCTGTTAGTTGACTCATAAGTGTTAGATGAGTTCATCCTCTCTTGCATCTTTCTGTCATCCTCCAATCGAATATATCTCAGGGCCCTGTTCCGAGCTTCATCCAAGTTCCTGCATGGGTTCATTACAAGGTCTTGGTAAAATTGAGAATCCTTTTGCAGCCCCATCTTGAAAGCTTGCACAGCTGTTGCAACATCAAGATGCGGAATGTCTAAGGATTCCCGGCTAAACTTGTTCACATAATCCCTTAGGGATTCTTGATGCCCTTGTGTTATCCTGTAAAGGTCACTTGTTAGTTTCTCAAAGCTCCTACTACAAGAAAACTGACTATTAAATAAATTTACTAAGTGAGCAAAAGACGTAATCGAATGCGGAGGAACATTCAAGAGCCACTTCAAGGCTGATCCTGTTAAGGTAGAACCAAAACCCTTGCACAAGCATGCCTCCTTGAGATCCAGAGGGATAGGGTTAATCTCCATTCTTTCCCTATACTGAGCAATATGCTCCTCAGGATCCGTAGTTCCGTCGTAAAGCTTCATGTTGGGGGTTTGAAATCTCTTTGGGATCTCAGCATCACAGATAGGATACGCAAAACGAGATATCTTGTGGCTGTCTTGGGACACTTTCGGGATCGGCTGGACCACTCCAGGTACACTAGATATCATGTCCTTCAACTTCTGAAGTTCCCTAGTAAATGCTGATGTTACACTTGTATCCTGCAAAGATCCACTATTGTTAGTAGCATGAGTATTATTATTATTATTATTATTTGACACGTTACCCGTCGGAGGATTTTGCCCATATCCTGAAGCATATCCTGAGCTCCTCATGGTTGACATCCTGACCGAGGAGGGTATTTCAGGAGTGTGATTCTGAGGAAGGCTGGGGACAATATTCCTTCTGTTATCCTCAGTATACACAGCTGAACTGAAGTTCAAAGTTCTGGGTTGTAATGGAGTGACAATATCCTCAGCAGATCTGCTCGAACCAGACTTCAAGAGTTGTATTTCCCTCAACAGCATTTGGTTTGTTTCCTGTTGCTGCCTCATTTGTTCCTGCACACTTCCAAATAAGGTTAGAATTTCATCATTAGAAGCTAAAACGGGAGCAGATTCCTGAACACTGCGAGTAGGGATAATATCCTGAGGTCGTGAAGAGGCTGGCATCCTTGGAGGAGGTGGTGGAAGCACCGTACCGGTAGTAGCAGAAGTCATAGCAGACACAGTGGAGGAACTCATGTTTGATCTTGAGGCCATTGTAAACAATGCGGTGAAAAGTTTTGAAAATAGAAAACCGATTAACGATTTCACAAAGATTTTTAGCAAAGAGAGCACCACTTGCCCCACGGTGGGCGCCAAATTGTTTTGGTCAAAAATTACCGAAGCAATTAAGTGATCAAATTAGTAAAGTGAGGTAGTGTGCTAGAAAATGTATTGAAAATATGTTTGTTAAGTTATTCGGAAAATCAGTATTCAGGATACGGCTCAGGATATTGAGCAGTATCTACGATCAAACAATGAGTAAAAAGTAAAGTAAATGACACGAGATGTACGAGGAAAGCCCTTGATCAATCTAGATCGCCGGCATAAAACCTTGGGAGCTGACAATCGCAGCTGCCTTGTTCTTCTTATTGCTTCAAACTTCAGGATACAGTGCAGGATATAGACCAGATCGCTAAGTGTTACAAGGCTTTTGTATGAAAGTGAAAATTGCTAGAGAGCGAGTGTTAGAGTGTATGTAGTGGAAATGTGATGTCCTACTCGATCTGGTATACCCACCTATTTATAGTTACAAAGTAGAAACTAAAATTCCTATAAATATGGGATGCTCCCGAATATTCCATAAATAGCCGTTTGGAACCAAATAAAGCGGGCTCAACGTCTTTCCTTGAACAACTTGGACCGAGTCTTCCGCGGAATGAGTCCTTGTGAACGTTGCTAGCTTCTAACCCACGTACCTGCACATAATCCGTTAGTAATCCTGAGGATACCATTCAGGATGTTACCAATATCTTGAACCAGCATCCCGGATGTAAACAGATACTATATAACCAAGATATAAATCAAGATATTTTCCAGGATATGGGCTCAGAATTTCACCCATAACAGCAGTGTTTGTATAGATCAGTTGTTAGAGTTTGTTAGGAAGTTAGATGTCACTTTCATGGTGACGTCAGCAAAGATGCTACAGTGGTTTGTCCATGCCTATAAATAAAACAGTACTCTGTACTGTTCTATTAGCTCTTCACCATCTTTCTTCCTGTACAAACAAATCACTGTGAGCTCAGGCTGAGAGGGAGTTTGTTACATGCATGCAATTGTAATCGTTGATGAAATAAATTCAATCATTCGGTTCTTTGTTGAAAATGTGTGTGGAAAGCAATTCTCCTGTTTGATTGTGAAAAGTTTGTTTCCATTTATATTCCGCTGCACTACTTGTTCATTGTTCATCTTAATTCAAACGTAAAACACAATCAATCCAAACTCAGATCCTAACACTTGAGATCAAGCAAATTCGTTCCAACCATACAATTTTCCCCCCAACATATATTCATCAAAACGTTTTATCTCGAAACGTATAATCTATCAAACTCCATATATTTTCAACAAAAATATATAATTTATATTAAAAGGTATGTTTTAATCCAAAAACATTATTAAAACCTTTTTGGCGTGTTCTACCCCCAAAACATATACAAAGCAGTAAAAGAGGGGTTTAGTGACACTCACCTTTGGGTGCGTATTTTAAATAGGGCAATCCCACAGATTGATTTCTACACGTCCTATTATGCGTAGGAACGATTTTATAAATCAATATATCACAAAAATTCCTAAGTTTCTCCGTATCTTAGAATTTTCACATAACTTTGAGATTTTCTCAAAAAGTTATCATTTCTGATTATGTTGGCACGTTAGTATATCTATATATATATATATGAGTCCATATATACATTTTTTTAGATTTTTGCGACTTGAACGATTTTATTGGTGACCGTTATCATGTAAATCGATTAACATTCCCGTTTATACGTAATATATCTAGGATTTGCGCGTCATATTATATATACATAAACGTTCACATAAATTATTATCGAAACACGCGTAATCTCGTTAACTTGTCTATTTTGTTATTTTTAAGGAAAATATACATAAAATATCTTATATGTATCAAATTTCATGCTCGACAAACAAGTTACACGTTTAACGCGATTTTACCGTTTCTACCACATAAAACGCACAAGTATACATGCATAATCTAAATTTCTCATTATCATGTCAAGTCTTAACATATTTTCACATGTTTAAATCACATAACACATTTTATTACATAAGGTTCACTCAAAACAACCCATACTAGTGTATATTGAAAAATGCGTATTTTAGCGATTCGGTAACGTTTTCGAGCGTCGGAAGTCACGTATGACCAACCAAACACCAAATAAACTTAAAATTAGTTAAAATAATCATTTTAAAACCAAAAATATCAGTTTACTTACTGATCTAAATCAGTTTCATATAAATCATTTGAAAAGCCGATTTTGACCGTTTTAACGCATAGTTTTGCGTTAAGCATTACTATAATCATCCCAACTCGAATGACTTGACATTTTAACATGATACATGTTATTTACTGATTAAAATAGTGGTTATAATCAGATTAGTGCAGTTTTTGTGTAGACCACATAAATCATGCGATTTCATGTATTTTACAACCCCTAATGCACCAAGTACAACATGCAAGGCTAGTAAACATTATCAGAAGTTTATATATCATTTAAACACTTCAAAATAATCTTATTTTAGTGTGTATATTCTGATAAAAAATTATTTTTATCAAATCTTATTCAAATCATCATTTCATGATCATATTCCAACATGCATGTTCTAATAAATGCATCTAATGCATACATAACATGTTTTAATCATCTTGCATGAACTTGAACGCATCTAGCCCTTCATTTAACTCATGTTTCAAATATTCAATCATTTCATACTTCACATTATCATCATCAATTCATTTATTCATAAATGCAAGACATATGCATATATTCTTACACACCAACAATTATCAATATCAAAATGTTCATGCATGCATACACACACACATAAATCATATAATGAAAATCAAATAACATTAAAACTCAATCTCTAATCCTTACATCTTCTCATTTTCGGCCATATTAATACACACACAGGTTCCATTTTAAATTTTATATAAAACCCATTTGTTTTAGATTTCGAGTTTGTGAAATATTCCAAGATTCAAGAGAAACTTCCAACATCAAGAACAACACGAAGAATCAAGAATATATTTTTAAAAAGTAATTTTATACCTTCAACATTCAAGTGGGTTTTTGACAAGATTCTTGATGTTTGGAGCTTGTTTCATATTGAAAACACCTTTTGATATTCAAAACACCTTAAAACCTTCTTGAAATGGACTTGGATTCTCAAGAACAAAATTGAAAAATGAAATTGAATGTGGTAAAGGGGTGTTCGACCGTAGCTTTTTAGAGAGAGAGATTGGTGTGATTTGTTTTGGGATATCAAATATTATACAAGATTATGTTAGATTTTATTTGATTTTCAATCTTTCTTACATGCCCAAGACATGACAAATGGCAAAAGGGAAGAGAGGGGTGAGCATGCAAGCCGCCACCTTGTCTCTTTCTCTCTCATATATGCATGATGACACACACACATATATACATATAGGTTTTAAACAGGTATTTAACTGGATACCGGGTATTTTATCTAGCGTTTTAATCCTATTTTATGGTGTTTTAAATTATTTTTATCATTCTATAAAAATAATCACACTAAATTATTACTGAAATAATTATCAGTTGCCTTGACTGGCTGCGTTTGACAGTATTTTGTCAAATACGCGCAGTATCGCGCGGTACGCGCTCAAACTCGAAAAATAGAGTTTCTTAGCGTTTGAATTTATTTTTCCTCACGAACATGATTAAAATTATCATTCTAATCATAACAGACTATTTTTAAGATTTTAACACTGATCGGGTGGTCACCGACGTTCTTTTCGCATTTTATTCGTTACGCGATAAGCGTTTATTTTATCGTTGCCAACATAATTTTTATCAAAGTTTGGATTTCCCACACATCAAATATCACATATAAATATCAAATTCAGTCAAATACAACCTTTTTATTTATTCACAACACGTGTTACAATTGTATGGTACGGCCTGAAAAGCCGGGTGTCACAGATGTTGAGTTAGCTACCTATGAGATATACTAGATGTGAAGTTATAAAAATGCTAACATGCATAAAAATGTTATACTTGATGATTACATGAAGGCACAAGTCCAGTATGTGGATTGCGCGCCTGGCTAGTGCGTAAGAAGCATATGACACTCGTGAGACCACGATAATCGTCACATGTATATCTGGTAGAACTGGGAAGTAGGTGGATGTGTAAGTGAAAGAAACTGTAAGACTCTCAAGAAAAAGAGGGTATTTGTGAGAATGAAAATATTTGAACCCGTAAGTAAGTACAGATCAAGCAAGTGAGAATGAAAGTGTAACACCTCGCAAAATCATGTCAAATGTAGTAACGACACGTGTCATGAACTTTAAACGTGTAACGAAGTGATTATGAGGGACTAAAGTTGACAAAAGAAAGTATGTGTGTAGAAGGATCCAAAGCGTCAATATTTGAAAATTTTGCCTTTCAACAACCTTACACAATGCTTATACCCTTAAGCGAATAAATTGTGAAACGTACGAAGCTGTTTCTGGAAGAAAATGAAAGTTTACAAGAAGCGAGGGTTAAATGTGTCAACATGTTGAATTAATACTTCTGAGTGACCTTTTAATGAACCCAGAGCATTGTAACAATTAATTATACTCCCAAGAACAAGTGACGAAAATTTCACAAGGTTTCGATGTCGTTTGAGATAAATACGTTAACTTTCGTGATTAAAGGGTTAAAAGCGTCAACAAGGCAAAACTTGTGTTTTCGGTTATCATTTAACGAAACCGGACCTAACGATGTTTGGTTATATCTTATGGATCATCAAGATATATATTATATGGGTTAAATGTGTTTGAAATGAAAGATATCACGTTTTAAAAGGTTCATGGGGTGAAAATGTCAAGTTTGAAACTTGTTGAGCTGGTTACCTTACTGGTGGTGTCACGCCACATCTCCCCCTCTTTTCCGTCGTGCGACGCGACGGTATGATCTGGGCAGAATCCATGCACAGGTGCAGGTTCTGCCACTTCCTTCACCATTGCATGTTTTAATTCGATTCTGTGGACTGTTGCTGGTATTGTAAAACCTCTTGAACACTTGTATGCCTCAGATTTCACTTGCGGACACCTGTATTAATCTTAGAACCATCCAAAACCCTATATAAAGGGGCAAAATTGGAGCTCTTGAACTTGCACTTCAAAATTTTCATACTCTCAAGCTTTGGAGCTTTCAAACTCATTCTCTGGAGCATCTTAACTTGGAAGGAAGCTCTCTTAGTCTAAATTTTCATGCTAAGGACTCTTGTAAATGTTCTTAGCCTCCTTAATTAAGTTTTCATTAGTGTAATGACGGAAAGTCAAAGATATCGTAATTATGCTTTGACTTTGTGATTAATGACTAACGGTCCAGCCATTATTCAAATTGAAAATGGCTATGTGTTGGTAATTATGTAGGTGTTAAACCCTTAAAAGGGCACCTTCAAATTATCACGTTATCTCAGTCAATTGTCGGGTCAAACCACTTAACAGAAAAGTCAAACGAGTCAGTTTTTGCAAAATAAAACATAACTGATAATGCAGAAGTTATGGAACATGTTTTAACACTTAAATAACTTGGTAAATAATATAAGAACATGTTTAGGCATGTTCAACCCGACAATTCTGAGTTTAGGCTTGGTTCGCAACCGAAAGTCGCAAAAGTAGACTTTTGCTTTGAATTTCAGTCCTGACCCGATTTAGTATAGTTTAGATATGCCTTAGGGTTCCTTTAGGACCATATTTCATGTTAGTATAACCCTCTGAGATTATACTATATGGTTCCATAGAAATCTAAATCATTTGCATGTTCCCGTTAAATGCTTAAAAATGGACCATTATGCCCTTTTGATATAAAAACAAGATTTTTGAAAATGTGAGAGGACAAAAATCTTTATTACTGATTTATAAGCATGTCATAAAATTTTGACATCAGTTTATGGTCTAAAATAGAAGTTATGCTAGATATCGTAAAATGAAAGTTTTTGTTAATTAAATGGCATTTTCAGTGTAAATCATATTTAAACCCAATTTTTGACACCAAACTTGCTACTCACTGTTATGAAATAATATTTAGGGATTTTTGGAAATTTTTGTCAAATTTTATACTGATCATAACATAGAGTTCTAGTGTAAATTCGGTATTGACGAAATTGCCCTTTACATTGATAAAATGAGTTCTACACATCATTTTGATACCAAACCTTTTCCTACTGATTTCATATGTTAAATAAAACATTTTAAGCTTTAGAAACTGATCAGAACTCCAGAATTTTATAAACATCTCATATATCGTCAAATACCGACTTTTGCGCTTATTAAGCGCATAGTATGGTTTAAAACCATATTTGACGCCTAAGACTTATTACCTACTGATGTTATAAACAAATTTCTATACTCTAACAGAAAGTAAAAGTCTTGAACTCAGATTTCCGAATTTAACCTTAAAAGCATATGTGAAATGACCAATATGCCCCTAAGGTGCATAGTTTGGTTATAAATGTTAAACCTCACATATGTATGATATCTTGCTGAATTAACTTGATAAGATAAATGTTTTTACTGATATTTTTGAACCAGAACCTCAGTTTATTATTTAACCTCTTTTATAAACATTAAAATGACCAAAATACCCTTACGGGGCTTAAATTGGTTTTAAATTCGTTTAGGACATAATGGAAGATATCCTACTGATATCACAACATAATTTAAGCATAATAACTTATGGAACCTGTACATGACTCATTCGGTTACCCGTTATGCATATACGCGTTCGGTACGGTTTATGTAACTAGTTTGCATAAATTAGCCGAAACGGGTCAAACCTTATCGTTTTTACTTCAAAATCCAGAATGTGATTAGTTTACCCATTATATACAAGTCTTCATACTTGTCGGGTCTAAATCACATTCTAATCCAGTCTTCACTTAATCTAGCATTTTGAACCGTAAACCTTTCATCAAAACTAACCGGTCTAAGTTAAAATTTAAATAAGACCCATTAGGAATCTAATAGGTTATTAAAACCTTCGTTCCAGATTAGGAGCCCAGTAAAAGCTACTTGTACTTGCTGATTTGATATACGACTGAGAATAAAAAATTACTTTTAGCTCAGGTAAATACTTTTAACTTATTTTCCGTTATACGGGCTTGGGATACGGTATTATAATAATACCGCTCGGGTATGAAATCATTTAATCGGATTGTGATTAATAAAATTACATAACCCGTTTTAATCTGTTTTGTTTGATACAATGCCTTTGGGGGGTTAATGACCGTGTCCTGGATATCCTCGGCTCATTCATTGAAATGGCCACGGCTTAAGCACGGGGTGTAGGCATACACCTGACAGTTGCGTATGTATAAACGGTATCTCACTCATGAGGAAACTCCTTGTGGGCCTATACTTGTGGTGTGTCTATTAATCTTGTACCGGCTCTTCTATTCCTGTCCTGAACGGATGACAAACATGTAAATCTGTATACAAGATTATTTTTAAATAATTGTCCCAAGTTATAAAAGATTTTATGCCTTGTGCATCCAAACCAATTTTATAAATGCTTTTCAAAAGAGTCAATTAATTGTATTTACCAGTGTAAACTGACGTATTTTACAAAAAGACTAAGTGCAGGTACTACGTGTAATGGGCTGGAAGCTCTTGAGTATTAAATAAAGAGTCTTGCAAGCTTTTAATACTTAAAGTCTGTTGAACAATATTTTCTTTCTGTTTTAGATCCGCATGTGGATCCACTTACAACCGTTGTGTAATATTTTATTATACTTTCAATTCGGTTTGTATTATTATTTAGACTTCCACTGTGCATTAAAGTGTGATTATTTGACCATGATGATATCAACTACGTCACGATACTCCCCACCGGGCCCACCGGTAATTCGTGGAAATATCAGGGTGCGACAGAAAGGCAAGAATGAAAAAGATTGAATTCGTTGATGAGTACGGATCGAACTTATAAGAATGAAAGGTAGGAATGAAAAGTTAAATCCGTAGGTGGGTACGGATCAAACATACAAGAATGACAAGTATGAATGAAAAGAGAAACTCATAGGTGAGTACGGATTAAACATTTATGAATGGAAAGTTAAGTCCGTAGGTTAATATGGATTGAACGAATAGGAAAGAAAAGTAAAAAAAAAAAGAGTAAAGATCGGGTGAGAAAGATCGAGGGAAATTTTCGCAAGAAAAGCTAAATTGAATAATTGTTTTTTTCGTAAGTAGGTTCGAGCTGAAGGCAAGTACAAACGCGAACCGCCATTTATACGAATACAATAAGTGAGAATATACGGTTTGACTTGAGAAGTCAGAACACAGAAATTTGACAAAACTTTAATAAACTGTAAAGATTGTATGTAAGAAATGAAATGTGTAATGTGGTATAACATGTAATTAGGAAATTGTGAGAGAAATATATGTGAATAAATATAGAATAGGATGAATATTTAAATGAAATGTGCTAACTGTTAACTTTTACGAACGAGAATGGTAGAATACATGAAGTTATAAAGCTGGTGGAGCGAGCAAAAGGACGCTCACGAGTGAAAGCTCATCACATGGATGGATGGGATCAAGCTAGTTATGGTATGGACTTGTGAAGGAGCGGACCAATCCAGGTCACGGATTGTTGGTTTATGCATGAAATCAAGGTTAGTAAAATGTTTAGCTCATGATTGATGAGTAAGAATGTCTAGATTAAATAGTACTTATGAATGAAACGAATGGTGGGATAAGTATGGTATGGTATTGAATGTGTGACTTCTAAAGGTCAACATAAGAAGTAATTTATGTCATTAGGAGGATATCTCAAGTTCCTTGAGTGAAAATTTGAAGTATTGGTTAAACGCTCGCACGATGAACTCGTGCAAGATATTTACTTAAGTAGAATAGGTAGTGCGTAAAAAGTCATAGAATGAAATGATTTGAGGTTAAACCTAAGGGTGTACATAGTACAAGTAACGTATCATGTCACACCCCGACCACGTAAAACAACAAATCATGGCGGAAACGTCGGGGAGTGTTGTAACAGAATTATTGTTCCACAACCATGGTAATTAAAAGTTATGTTTTATTCAACAAACAGAGAGTTACATTGTCTTAAAACAACTGAAACGAAGAGTTCATCACATAATTAAACTAGTTCCATCTTTATTTTAAGTCTCTAAGGCACAGGTCCGCCCTAGTGTGTCACGAACATCCTAAGCAACAGCTCCTGAAAACACATGTGAAAATAGGTACGTCAGCATAAAAATGTCTGTGAGATACATAGGTTTTATGAAAATAGGATTCATGACTTGAGTTTAAAGAAATGTTTAATAAAAGTTAGTCATGAACCTTGTAAATTGTTTTGTTGACCAAAGTCTTGTGAAAAATATGTTGTTTGTGTAAAATGTATGAGTGCAAATTGAATGATCTAAATAACGCTACGACATGTAGTACAATACAAACACTTATATATAGGAAGCACCAGCGGTGTATCCACCATGCTTGTATCATACTACACACATCTCGTTACTTAAGTCACTTAAACAAACCACCAATGTATAAAGTTCATGTTTAAATTAATTGTCAAAGAGTCCTTGTATAAACCATGTCAAATGTTAAAAGTCCAAATGTAGTCATGTAATGTATAACAAATGTTATGTATGGTAAGTAAAGTGTAGTCACATAATCCAAATGTAAAAATGTACAAAACAAGGCATTTTGAATTTATCAAAAAGTTATGTTTTGTAAAGTAAATGCATGTTTTACTGATACAAACACTTATGTGGTAAGTTAACGCATACATTCAAGCCTTGAGACAGACGGATAACCCTAAGTCAAGGTTATCAAAAGAAATGTTTTCGGATTCAGTCATTCCTTACACCCAAACAAACCTAGGATGTCAGGAACGGGATTTGTCAAGTCCTATGGTACCATTACTTACTACCGAGCGGCGTAGCTAATGTTAATGAACGTATATAAGTCCCGTTTGTTCAAACCAAATGTTATACCAAGTGTAAACATGTTATATGAAAACAATGTACTAGTATGCTAAGTTAACATACAAGGCAGAAAAGTCATGTAAATCAATGTACTAAGTATGCCAAGTAAACATACATAGCAAAACAATGTAATGTAAATCATGTACTATAAGTGTACTAATGAACATAGCAAGTATATGATGTGAAAACATGAAAAGCATGAAAGTAACAAGTAGGCACATGTGTTTCACCCCAAAACAGTTTGAAAACAGTAAAAGAGGGGTCTATGTACTCACAGTAGTGCGTCTTGAATCGAATCTCAAACTCTGTCCGCTACACGACAACCTACAACGTACTAATGTCTATTAGACGAGCGGGTCGTGCCTTGGCTTAGAGTTTAGTATTTTGGGTCACGTTTCTTATATTGTTCTGTGTGATAATTATTTGTCAAAATAGTTAATATTTTAACTTAATCATATGTCATGTTGAGATATTTGTTCGTTCAATGTTCTAGTAAACTCTTGTCTAGAAAATATTTACTAAGTGTTGGATTTTCGAAAAATTTCGCCATGGTCTCCTTTCTAAATGGAGGTGTCCATGCTTAATAGCATAACATTTTCTTTTACATATATTCCGTAGTACGTTCTCAAATAACCAATCCGACATTTAGACATGCAAAGCATTACTTATGTTGTTTCATCTTTATTAATCAAAACTGGACTGTTTTCAAGGATTTTTATAAAATAGTTAACCTTCTCCAAAAATTTCAAAATTTTTACAGAATGTCTCACACAATCCAAATTTTATTATGTAAAAATATAGAGGTCCAGTTCATCACCAATATTTTATAGAAATTCATTTACCCGGCTGCAATCAGATTTGTTACTTTCTGATCGCAGTCTACTGAATAATTCACTAAAAATTAATCGTAAGTCCGATTGACGAAATTCCAGTTGGAGGATCACGGAGACAACAGTGACCACCTACAGTACAAATCCCATGGGCTGATTCTACTTAGGTTTCAAGTTATGACTCCGAATACAACACACTTTTTCCGCAGTAAAGACACAGCTTGAGCAGCTGTCCGAAAACAGTCTTTTAAAAATAGTAAACGGCCTCGAAAAATTACGATTCCAGTGCCATTTGATCGGTTGTTCAAAAATACATAATTTAGGCTTCAGAAAATCAGTTTTTCGATTTATAATGGCCAAGTTACAGCCTGTTGAATTCGGCTGAAAATGTAAATCAGCATGTTTCTTGTTCATATTTCTTGTTTAAACTTTTTAGTGTTCTTGTAAATTTCATCATACTATATATCTTGACTAAGAACAAAATGAAGCAAGGTGTAATAAGACTTACTACTAGCTTATAGCTAGGGATGATTCTCTAGTGCAAAGATGAAGAAAAGATGATGAAGAAGACTAGAATGAAGCTCCTTTGAAAGCCCTTCAACTTGCAACTTCCATGGATGAACTTCAAAGCTTTGAATGGACTTGTAATTGAAGAAGATGAAGATGTGAAGAGAGAGATAGAGGAGTGGACGGTTTGGGTGAGGGAGAGAGAGAGGTTGAGTGGAGTGTTGATTTGGTCTTGGAAAGATATGGAGAAGATTATAAGGGATTATGGAAATGGCATGCACATACATGTGTCAAATTGAGTAAGAAGTGGCAAGAATGAGAAGAGAAGTGGCAAGAATGAGAAGAACACTTGTATTACTTACACATATACATGAAATGTGTGTATATATATGCATATTTTTATAAAATGTGTTATATGTAGGCTAAAAACGGGTGTTTAACTGGATACCGGGTATTTTATCTAGCGTTTAAATCCCAATTTATGGCGTTCTAAATTATTTTTATTATTCTATAAAAATAATCTTGCCAAAATATTAATGAAATAAATTTCAGTTGTCGAGATTTGGCTGCGTTGTCTGCGTTTTGCTCTAGAAGCACTGTGTCACGCAGAAACACACGGTACACGCTTAAACTTGAAAAATAACGTTTTTAGGTGTTTTAATTTATTTTTCAACAGAATATTTTCAGGATTCAGATATTATCCGGGCGGTCACCAACGTTAGTTTCGCAGTTTTGTCGTAAATAGTCCTTTAGTTCAAATAAACATGTTTTTGCCATACCGAATCCTTCGAAACTTATTTCTAAGTTATGTAAAGGATATTTAGGGTATGTTTGGCTTACGTCACAGTTCTGGAGTGTACGTCACGTTAAACTGATTGCGTTTATGCACCAGTTTGCGTATGACCTTCTAGAAAGTGACTTAAAGCTTGAAATCGGAATCGAATCAAATTGTAAAGTCATTAAACTCAATAGCACGTATAATAATACCAAAGCACATTGTTTTATTGATAATAAACATTGTTTTACATTATCCGATGCTTACAGAACACAGTTGTCACAGTCTCCCCTACTTTAGGAAATTTCGTCCCGAAATTTTATTTAGAGGAAACTTGTGAAAACAAATGCGGATATTTCGCCTTCATCAGGTCCTTATGTTCCCAAGTAAACTCAGGGCCACGTTTGGATTCCCATCGAACTTTGACCAAATGAATCCGTTTGTTCTTCAACTGTCTGAATGTACGGTCCACTATCTCCACAGGTTTCTCGATAAATGTAGTGTTTTATCAACACGAATTTCGTCAAGCGGTATGTGGAGGTTCTCATCAGCTAAGCACTTTTTGAGATTGGACACGTGGAAAGTTGGATGAACATTCCCAAGTTCAGGAGGTAACTCGAGTCTGTAGGCTACCTTACCGATTCTTTCGACGATCTTGAATGGTCCAACGTATCTAGGTGCAAGTTTTCTTTCTTCCCAAATCTGATCACACCTTTCCAAGGTGAGACCTTAAGTAATACACGATCACCGACTTGAAATTCCATGGGCTTGCGTCCTTGGTCCGCGTAACTCTTTTGACGGCTTCGAGCTGTCTGAAGGTTATCACGAACTTTCTTGACCTTATCAGTTGTCTCTAGAATGAGGTCAGGTCTAGTAAGTTGAGCCTCACCTATCTCATTACAGCAGACTGGTGAACGACATTTTCGACCATAGAGAGCCTCGAAAGGAGCCATGTTGATGCTGGTGTGATAACTGTTGTTGTAGGAGAATTCAATCAGTGGAAGATGTGAATCCCAACTACCACCAAAGTCGATCACACAAGCTCTAAGTATATCCTCCAAAGTCTGGATTTTTCTTTCAGTTTGGCCATCTGTTTGTGGATGATAAGCTGTGCTCAGATTAAGTTGGGTCCCCATAGCAGATTGCATGGTTCTCCAAAAACGAGAAGAGAAGCGAGCATCTCTGTCAAAAATAATGTTAAAAGGAACACCATGTCGAGATACGATTTCATCCACATAGATTTTAGCCAGCCTTTCAGCAGAAAAATCCTCACGTATTGGCAAGAAATGTGCTGACTTACTAAGACGATCAACAACTACCCAGATGGCATCATGACCTTTCTTAGTGCGTGGAAGTTTGGTAATAAGATCCATAGCAATGTTTTCCCATTTCCAAACTGGAATCTCTGGTTGCTCCAAAATACCAGAAGGATGTTGGTGTTCATCCTTGACCTTAAGACAAGTAAGGCATTTTGAAACATACAAGGCAATGTCTTTCTTCATACCGGGCCACCAATACCGAGTACGAAGAACCTTATACATCTTATCTGAGCCAGGATGAATAGAATAACGAGACTTATGAGCTTCATCCATAAGCAAAGTGTGGAGATCATCTAGGCTTGGGACCCATAAACGGTCCATGAAATAATATGATCCATCGCCCTTCAGTTCAAGATCGGGCTTAATGTGATAGGGTAATTCCTTACCCATCAAGTCTTGTGAAACACAAGCATGTTGAGCCTGAGAAATGCGGGCTTGAATATTAGATCGAGCTTGAATATCAGATTGAACACGAACACAATGAAGCTTAGTACGTTCCTTACGACTCAAAGCATCGGCTATGACATTCGCCTTACCAGGATGGTAGCGAATTTCGCAGTCAGTCTTTTAGAAGCTCAACCCAACGTCGTTGCCTCATGTTGAGTTCTTTCTAATTGAAGATACGCTGAAGACTTTTGTGGTCCGTGAAAACCACACATTTTGTACCATACAAATAGTGTCTCCAGATCTTAAGAGCGAAGACAACTGCACCCAACTCAAGATCATGAGTGGTGTAGTTCTTTTCATGCACCTTCAACTGCCTTGATGCGTAGGCTATGACTTTATTTCTTTGCATCAGAACACAGCCAGGAACCAATTTAGATGCATCACAATAAATGACGAAATCATCATTGCCTTCAGGCAAAGTTAGAATAGGCGCGTCACAAAGCTTCTGCTTTAAGGTCTGAAATGCTTCTTCTTGTTTAGAACCCCATTCAAAGGGCTTATTCTTCTGAGTTAGAGCAGTTAAAGGAACTGCAATCTTTGAGAAATTCTCTATGAAGCGGCGGTAATAACCCGCGAGACCAAGAAAAGAACGAACCTCAGTAGGAGTAGTAGGCGTATCCCAATCCTTAATCGCACTGATCTTAGAGGGATCTACATGAATACTTTATTCGTTGACAACATGCCCCAAAAATTGAACCTCCTTAAGCCAAAATTCGCACTTGGAGAATTTGGCGAAAAGTTGCTCTTTCTTTAGGAGTTCCAGAGTAAGACGAAGATGTTGCTCATGATCAGCTTGCGTCTTAGAATATATCAAGATGTCATCAATAAAAACGATGATGAACTTATCTAAATAAGGCTTGCAAACCCTATTCATCAAGTCCATGAAAACAGCAGGAGCATTAATCAAACCGAACGGCATAACTGTGAACTCATAATGCCCATATCGAGTGCGGAATGCTGTCTTGGGATTATCTTCTTCATACACTCGAAGCTGATGATACCCAGAACGAAGATCAATCTTCGAAAAATAAGAAGCACCCTGTAACTGGTCAAAGAGATCATCGATGCGAGGTAGGGGATATCGATTCTTGATGGTAAGCTTGTTCAGCTCACGATAATCGATGCACATCCTGAAGGATCCATCCTTCTTCTTGACAAAGAGAACGGGAGCACCCCAAGGTGAAAAACTAGGACGAATAAAACCTTTGTCAGATAGCTCCTGAAGCTGCTTAGACAACTCTTGCATCTCAGACGGTGCAAGACGATATGGAGCTCTGGCAATGGGATTTGCACCAGGTACGAGATCAATACGGAACTCGACTTGGCGTGCTGGGGGTAGACCAGGTAACTCTTCAGGAAACAACTCCGGAAAATCCCGAACAACAGGAATATCTTGAATAGACTTACCTTTGCCTTTATCTGCTGTAACATGTGCCAAGAAGGCCACATAATTCTTTCACAGATACTTCCGAGCTTGAGTACAAGACATGAGCTTGAGACTACTAGCAGGTTTCTCACCACGAACCTGTAGGATTTCACCTGACGAAAGCGGCACCCGAATAATCTTTTCAAAACAAACTACCTCCGCGTGATGCTTGGCTAACCAATCCATACCCACAATAATGTCGAAGCTTCCAAGTTACACGGGTGTGAGGTCAACAGGAAAAAGATGGTTGTTAAGGTTCAATTGGCAATTGCAAAGAACAGAATCAAGAACAACAGGATCACCACTCGCAACTTCTACTGTCAAAGGCTTGCCTAGTTTCGTTCTAGACACTCGAAGCAATGGCTCAAAAGATAACGACACAAAACTCTTATCGGCACCAGAGTCAAAAAGAACAGATGCGAGTTGATTATTAACAAAGAACGTACCATTAACCACTTCATTGTCTGCTTGTACCTCTTGTGCATTCATGTTGAAGACTCGACCTCGAGCCTGAGCCTGAGCTGGATTCGCATTCACTAATCTTGGACATTGATTACGGTAGTGGGTCAGATCCCCACAGTTATAACAAGAACCTGGTGGGTAGTGAGGTCGTGCAGCTTGACCTTGTTGTTGAGCAAGAGGTGAGCAACTTGTTGAGCCGGGTTCTGAGCTGCCCGATTCTGATTAGCAGGAATGCGGCATGTAGCAGCAAGATGACCAGATCTTCCACAGTTGGTACATTGACGACATTGGAGATGTGGTAAGTGATGACCGTCACACCTGTTGCACAAAGGTGCATTGCCTAGATAAGGTTTCTTGGCAAGTGGTTGCGCAGGCTGATTTGGTGCAGCTTGAGCCTGTACAGTAACGACATAGTTTTGGGAAGCCTTTCGCTTCCTAGAACCCTTCGAGGAACCAGAATCCTTACCCTTCTTGTTTTTACCTTTCTTGCTATCCTCTTTGTCAGACGCTTGCTTCTTACCTTTCTCCCCCTTTCTGTGCAACATACCCTTTCGAATCTGCGACTCAGTCAATGTCGCTGCTAACTCGATTACCTGACGGACTGTGGTAGGGTTACTACCAGTAACGATGTCTTGCACTGAGTCAGGTAGACCATCGATGTACCTTTCGATAGCCTTATCGAGTGGGGTAACCATTGTTGGGCATAACAAACTCAGCTCCTCATATCTATCAGTATACGCCCGGTGCTTGCCACTATCCTATTTCAAGTCATCAAACTCCCTTTCCAAAGCTCGCAATTCATGACGAGGACAAAACTCCCTCATCATAAGAGTCCTAAGTTCAGCCCATGTTTGTGCTAGAGCAACTTCTGCACCACGGTCTCTCATAACCCCGTTCCACCATGTGAGAGCCCTCTTTTGAAACACGCTCGAAGCAAACTCGACTTTACGATTATCAGGACACTGAACGTGACGAAACGTATTCTCAATGCTCTCGAACCACTGTAGGAGCCCAGTTGCTCCCTCAGAACCACTAAACTTGAGCGGTTTAGCCGAGTTAAAACTCTTGAAATTGCATGGAGCGTTATTGTTGTTGTTGGCTTGGTTCCATTGAGCAATAAGATTTGGGAACGCATCAGCCATGTGCTGTGCGATGATTTCTGCCAGTTCAGCATTTGGTAGCGGGTTTTCGCGTCGAGGAGGCATTCTAAAAGGAAACATGAAGGGAACGAGTGAGATGATTAGATGAAAAGAATGAGATGAAATAAAAATCGACAAAAGCAAAGATGGTGGTCATTCGTCCGTATCACAAAGCAAACAAATGACACTCAGTGACTAATCAAAGTAAATGGGTCAAAAATAATGCTTCGCGAAGACATGCTCGCCTATAAGTGAACACTCACCCCAAGAGTTCCCAGGTAAGAGTGACTGGTCCGATTATGTGGATTTGTACGAACACTCTAGCCTTAGACAGAAAACCCAGGGTACAGGCATTCACCCTTCCAGTTTGCACGTGTTCACACTATTTAGAACCCAAAACTTTGACGAGATTTTGAAAACTTTAAAGGCGTAAAGCCTAAAAATAAATCATCTAAGGATAGATGATTGATTTTCAAATGGAATTGAGATTTGTGTACTTGTTTTGGTAATCACCTAAGGATAGGTGATAGTATTGTTTTAAGATCTAAACACAAGGTAACTTGTGTTAGGGTCCTAGAGAGGTTATAGTCTAGGTCAAATATTTACTAATAACCTAATTCCCTATAACCATTGGCTCTGATACCAACTCTTCTGTCACACCCCGACCACGTAAAACAACAAATCGTGGCGGAAACGTCGGGGAGTGTTGTAACAGAATTATTGTTCCACAACCATGGTAATTAAAAGTTATGTTTTATTCAACAAACAGAGAGTTACATTGTCTTAAAACAACTGAAACGAAGAGTTCATCACATAATTAAACTAGTTCCATCTTTATTTTAAGTCTCTAAGGCACAGGTCCGCCCTAGTGTGTCACGAACATCCTAAGCAACAGCTCCTGAAAACACATGTGAAAATAGGTACGTCAGCATAAAAATGCCTGTGAGATACATAGGTTTTATGAAAATAGGATTCATGACTTGAGTTTAAAGAAATGTTTAATAAAAGTTAGTCATGAACCTTGTAAATTGTTTTGTTGACCAAAGTCTTGTGAAAAAATATGTTGTTTGTGTAAAATGTATGAGTCCAAATTGAATTATCTAAATAACGCTACGACATGTAGTACAATACAAACACTTATATATAGGAAGCACCAGCAGTGTATCCACCATGCTTGTATCATACTACACACATCTCGTTACTTAAGTCACTTAAACAAACCACCAATGTATAAAGTCCATGTTTAAATTAATTGTCAAAGAGTCCTTGTATAAACCATGTCAAATGTTAAAAGTCCAAATGTAGTCATGTAATGTATAACAAATGTTATGTATGGTAAGTAAAGTGTAGTCACATAATCCAAATGTAAAAATGTACAAAACAAGGCATTTTGAATATATCAAAAAGTTATGTTTTGTAAAGTAAATGCATGTTTTACTGATACAAACACTTATGTGGTAAGTTAACGCATACATTCAAGCCTTGAGACAGACGGATAACCCTAAGTCAAGGTTATCAAAAGAAATGTTTTCGGATTCAGTCATTCCTTACACCCAAACAAACCTAGGATGTCAGGAACGGGATTTGTCAAGTCCTATGGTAGCATTACTTACTACCGAGCGGCGTAGCTAATGTTAATGAACGTATATAAGTCCCGTTTGTTCAAACCAAATGTTATACCAAGTGTAAACATGTTATATGAAACAATGTACTAAGTATGCTAAGTTAACATACAAAGCAGAAAAGTCATGTAAATCAATGTACTAAGTATGCCAAGTAAACATACATAGCAAAACAATGTAATGTAAATCATGTACTATAAGTGTACTAATGAACATAGCAAGTATATGATGTGAAAACATGGAAAGCATGAAAGTAACAAGTAGGCACATGTGTTTCACCCCAAAACAGTTTGAAAACAGTAAAAGAGGGGTCTATGTACTCACAGTAGTGCGTCTTGAATCGAATCTCAAACTCTGTCCGCTACACGACAACCTACAACGTACTAATGTCAATTAGACGAGCGGGTCGTGCCTTGGCTTAGAGTTTAGTATTTTGGGTCAAGTTTCTTATGTTGTTCTGTGTGATAATTATTTGTCAAAATAGTTAATATTTTAACTTAATCATATGTCATGTTGAGATATTTGTTCGTTCAATGTTCTAGTAAACTCTTGTCTAGAAAATATTTACTAAGTGTTGGATTTTCGGAAAATTTCGCCTTGGTCTCCTTTTTAAATGGAGGTGTCAATGCTTAATAGCATAACATTTTCTTTTACATATATTTTGTAGATCGTTCTCAAATAACCAATCCGACATTTAGACATGCAAAGCATTACTTATGTTGTTTCATCTTTATTAATCAAAACTGGACTGTTTTCGAGGATTTTTATAAAATAGTTAACCTTCTCCAAAAATTCCCAAATTTTTATAGAATGTCTCACACGATCCAAATTTTATTATGTAAGAATATCGAGGTCCAGTTCATCACCAATATTTTATAGAAATTCATTTACCCGGATGCAATCAGATTTGTTACTTTCTGATCGCAGTCTACGGAATAATTCACTAAAAATTAATCGTAAATCCGATTGACAAAATTCCAGTTGGAGGATCACGGAGACAACAGTGACCACCTACAGTACAAATCCCATGGGCTGATTCTACTTAGGTTTCAAGTTATGACTCCGAATACAACACACTTTTTCCGCAGTAAAGACACAGCTTGAGCAGCTGTCCGAAAACAGTCTTTTAAAAATAGTAAACGGCCTCGAAAAATTACGATTCCAGTGCCATTTGATCGGTTGTTCAAAAATACATAATTTAGGCTTCAGAAAATCAGTTTTTCGATTTATAATGGCCAAGTTACAGCCTGTTGAATTCGGCTGAAAATGTAAATCAGCATGTTTCTTGTTCATATTTCTTGTTTAAACTTTTTAGTGTTCTTGTAAATTTCATCATACTATATATCTTGACTAAGAACAAAATGAAGCAAGGTGTAATAAGACTTACTACTAGCTTATAGCTAGGGATGATTCTCTAGTGCAAAGATGAAGAAAAGATGATGAAGAAGACTAGAATGAAGCTCCTTTGAAAGCCCTTCAACTTGCAACTTCCATGGATGAACTTCAAAGCTTTGAATGGACTTGTAATTGAAGAAGATGAAGATGTGAAGAGAGAGAGAGGAGTGGACGGTTTGGGTGAGGGAGAGAGAGAGGTTGAGTGGAGTGTTGATTTGGTCTTGGAAAGATATGGAGAAGATTATAAGGGATTATGGAAATGGCATGCATATACATGTGTCAAATTGAGTAAGAAGTGGCAAGAATGAGAAGAGAAGTGGCAAGAATGAGAAGAACACTTGTATTACTTACACATATACACGAAATGCGTGTATATATATGCGTATTTTTATAAAATGTGTTATATGTAGGCTAAAAACGGGTGTTTAACTGGATACCGGGTATTTTATCTAGCGTTTAAATCCCGATTTATGGCGTTCTAAATTATTTTTATTATTCTATAAAAATAATCTTGCCAAAATATTAATGAAATAATTTTCAGTTGTCGAGATTTGGCTGCGTTGTCTGCGTTTTGCTGTAGAAGCACTGTGTCACGCAGAAACACACGGTACGCGCTTAAACTTGAAAAATAACGTTTTTAGGCGTTTTAATTTATTTTTCAACATGGACCTGATTAAAATAAAATTTTAATCATAACAGAATATTTTCAGGATTCAGATATTATCCGGGCGGTCACCAACGTTAGTTTCGCAGTTTTGTTGTAAATAGTCCTTTAGTTCAAATAAACATGTTTTTGCCATACCGAATCCTTCGAAACTTATTTATAAGTTATGTAAAGGATATTTAGGGTATGTTTGGCTTACGTCACAGTTCTGGAGTGTACGTCATGTCACACCCCGACCACGTAAAGCAACTAGACGTGGCGGAAACGTCGGGGAGTGTTGTAACAGAATCATTGTTTCATAACCATGGAATAAATAAATTCTGTTTTATTGAATAAATGAACTCATTGTTTTAATACAATCAAATAAGTACAACTATGATCTTCCAAGTTTTAAAGTTGCTAAGGCACGAGTCCATCCTAAATGTAGCATGTATCGACAATCATTGCAAAGCAGTACCTGAAACATGTGTAAAAATAGGTACGTCAGCATAAAAATGCCTGTGAGATACATAGGTTTTGTGAAAACAGATGACTTATGTTTGAGAAAATGTTTAGTCATGAACCTTGTAATTTGCTTTGTCTTGTAAATCTTTTGAAAAACGATAAGATCAGATGATATGTATAAATAAGAGAATAATGTATGGTTAAATGAATAACCATGTAAAATGAGTTTGTATAAGATAAGTTGTTTGTAAATTAATGTCTTGTGAAAAGTATGTTATTTGTATAAAATGTTATATGTCTCAAATTGAAATGATTCAGATAACGATACAATATGTAATACCATACAAACACTTATATATAGGAAGTACCAGCGGCGTATCCACCATGCTTGTATCATATTACACACGCCTCGTTACTTAATCACTTACTCAAACCAAACCAACAATGTAAGATGTCTATGTTTAAACCAATTGCCAAACGTATTGAATAATATGTCAAAATGTTTATGTCAAGATGTAAGTCATGTAATGTATAACCAATGTCAATAATGTTTATGTGTCCAATGTAAATCATGTAATGTGTAACCAATGTGATTTGTATAAATAAATGTAAGGTTAAACGAATAACCTTATAGTAGCATATTAAAAGTATACTTTGGATTTGTAAATAACATATTAAACTATGTTTTGGTTTCATAAATAACATATCAAAATATGCTTTGGGTTTTATAAATAATATATCAAAATATGTTTTGGTTTGTTGATAAAATATATTTGTTGGTTTTGTACAATATCACACATGGGAGTATATCAAATTATACTTTAAAGGTGTGATTTAAGAATTCATTCAAACCTAGTGCATCAAAATACACCTTTGAGACTATAGGGATACCACAAAGGAAATCCCTATTTGGATGGAGAAACAAATTGGTTTCAGACATTCCATGACAACAGGAATGGGGTGTCTAATCCTATAGCGCTATATCATACTAACAACCGGTCTGGTGAACAAAATAAGTATAATTCAACAATTTATGTTATAGTCTTTGAAAAATCAGTGTTTAAACCATAGATAGTCATGCAGTTTATCAACAGATAAGTACTAACATATATAATCAATTATACTTTTGGAAAACATGAAAATAACAGATAGGTACACATGCTTCACCCCAAAACAGTTTGAAAACAGTAAAAGAGGGGTCTATGTACTCACCTGAGATTGTTTAGAAGTCCTTGAGTAACAACCAAACAATGCTAGAGATCACGGAAATCAAACGGTACCTAATATAGGTAACTACATTAATATACCGGACCTAAATCGGAGGATTGGATAGGATGAGGGTTCGTAAACCAAATGAGTATGGGAACTCGTGTCATATGGTTTAACAAAGCCTACATACTAAATGAAACCTAACCTAAGTGCTTTCGACCCATCGCGACCCATTAAGGTAGCTTATGCTACTTTAACGCGTCGTGCGCGCAAAAGCGCACTCGAGACGTCTAACTAGCCCTATGACAAGTGTTATATGCCTAAACATGTTACAAAATCAGTTATGTGACAAAAGTTTAGGTTACATATGCTTATTTACCAATTATACATGAAAAAGGTATTCTGGTAATTTACCTAAGGCATATAAACTACCTATCATACAACTACTCAAACGATGTGACCATAGGGTATAACCTCGGAAGGTTATTCCCTATATACTATGGTCACCTAATGTATTTGGTCGGATCCTAATGATCGACCAAATGGGTCGGGTTCGAAGGTATAAGCGATTTATTAGATCGCTTACCCTACGACCCTAGACAACGTGGTAATCAGTAGGCATAGTCACAAGGGACTATAACCACCGTGATTACAATCACGTTGCGAAGTTCAAACGAACTTCGCATTGACCATAAACTGGTCAACGCAGAAAGTCAAACAAAGTTTGACTTTCGGACTCGAAAAACAATAAAAGAACGAAAGAATACTTACGAAGGGTCCCCGAATGCTAATCGTGATCCAAGTAGCTCAGGTATGAAACAATGGTTTCAACTTAGAGCTTCTAAGATCAGATTCTTGTGAGAAAAAGTGAAGGGTGGAGGTGGGTATTTATAGTTTTCGGGTAACCGTTAAGATCGTTTCATGGAAACCGTGCTCGAATCCCACCCGTACATGTGTTGGAATGTTATGGTATGTCAAATGGCCACCCACCATAAGGAATTGACATGTGGAAATGGAATTGGGAGTGCACAACAGCTGGAAACAGGCTGTTAAACATCGAATATGGTCTAGAACACTGACGCGGGCCGCGTAAGGATACACACAAACCTTACGCGGGCCGCCTGGCCATGTCTGATCAGAACCAAGTTTCAGAAATGACAGTTTTGGTCCCTGTTGTGTTTTAAGGCCATTTCCGACACGTTTAAGGCCCGTTAACCCCATTTCAAAGCTCTAAAATGAAGTTAAAGTATAGGGAACTTAAAATGTGCTCAAAAATATCTCAGATGTCGGTTCGTTTGGCCGTACGATCGCGATGTTCGCTTAATTACGACGGAATGCGCATAAGCGCGAAAAACGATCCAAATGACGCGACGAATGGATTTTTCTTATGCCAAACACTAAAATAAAATGTTTTAGTGCTTACATAAATTTTTGGATGTCCGGATGTATTCAGAACGTAAGTTATGCGCGAAAATGCAAACTTATGCACTTTTTGACGCTTTTAGTCCCTGAATGACACAAAAGTTTATTTTAGCACACCGAACCCCTCAAAGCCTATTTCTAAGCTATTTAAAGGATATTTATGGTATGTTTAACTTATGGTCATGTTCTGGAATGTCTGTTATAGTTCAAATTGGCATACTTTCGCAATTTGTCAATTTTAGTCCCTGTAAGCGAATTAACTTGTTTTTGCCATACCAAAGCCTTTAAAACTTATTTCTAAGTTATGTAAAGGTTATTTAAGGTATGTTAAGCCTAATTCACTATTCCGGAGTGTTCGTTGGATTAAACTGGTTATATTTACGCATTAGAGCGCGTATAACCCTCCAGAAAGCGATTTAAAGCTTAAAATCGAACAAGAGTTGATATGTGCAAATGATACACATATTTTTTTACAAATCCCAAGTATGAAATACAATATCTCATTGGTTTGGCATTTTTTTGATGATTGAAGTGACACAGGTGTCACACGTCACGTTAAACTGATTGCGTTTATGCACCAGTTTGCGTATGCCCTTCTAGAAAGTGACTTAAAGCTTGAAATCGGAATCGAATCAAATTGTAAAGTCATTAAACTCAATAGCACGTATAATAATACCAAAGCACATTGTTTTATTGATAATCAACATTATTTTACATTATCCGATGCTTACAGAACACAGTTGTCACATATCAAACATATAATGATGCTTAATTCTCGTGTCAAGGATGAAAAGAGTAGTTTATAGTATGCTTTAGGAGTTTGTACTCCATACTTGAATGGTGTGGTGCACACCATATGTCGGGTTAGTTTCATAATGGTAATTTAGAAATGAATGTGTACTAAACATATAGCTTGTGGACTACTAGTAAAGTATGATGTTGGGATTATGTTTAAATTTCTAACTTGAATGTAGTTGACAATTGTAGTATCATGGGAGCATTAGTATGTATTGAATGGATTATCTATGTGTATGATGTAGTTAATTGCTCATGTGTTTGTATGTGCCTAAAAAAACATGAGTATGAAATGTATATGGTGTTGCTAGTATGGTCTACTATATAAAAATGGACATAAGTTTCTAAGTTGGAAATTAGTATGCTTGACCGCTGACCTTCTGAAAAGTCAACGAATATGTGAGTAGCATAGTTAGACTTGTGAATATGTGGGACTATGAAGAATCATGTGGTAACAATACCCATGATGGAATGTCGCAATAAATGCATATACGTGATCCAACTTACTTTATGATGTTAAAAAAATCCTTAGGAGGAATGAAAATGTTGAAATATTATAGTAAGCTCGAGAAGAGCACCTTCCGCACCAAAAGCGAGAATGGTAGATCTAGCATGGCTTGTAAGTTGAAAAGTGGTAGCAATCAATCTATACGATTAATAAAGCATGAAATGCAGATTTTTTTAAAGGGAAGGTATGAATAAAACATAGGATTATGTTTGTTCGCAAATCAAGTCGTTTTATGAACCACAAGAGAAATCGCACCCAAGGATGTAGTGGCCAAGACTAACGAGAAATTTGATCTCGTGCGAGCCCGATTAAAATTGGCACAAAACCGACAGAAAGCCTATGCGGATCGAAGAAGACGCCCCATTGAGTTTCAAGTAGAGGACCACGTGTTATTGAAAGTATCTCCATGGAAAGGTATAATCCGATTTCATAAACGAGGGAAGCTGGGTCCTCGTTACATATGGCCTTTCAAAATTTCAGCCCGAGTTGGAAAGGTAGCTCACCGGTTGGATTTACCACCAACGTTGGATGAAATTCACAACACTTTCCAAGTATCACAACTACAGAAGTGTCTTGCGGATGAAACGGCCTACGGGCCACTCGATGATATTGAACTAGATGAGCGAATGAATTACGTTGAAAGGCCGATAGCTATCAAGGAATCCAAGGTAACGCACCTTCGTAACAAGACTATTAGACAAGTCTTAGCACAATGGCAACATCGAAAGGGATTGGAATTAACATGGGAATTGGAGAAAGAAATGCGTGAGCACTACCCTATGTTATTTGGTATGTATCCAGGTTTCGGGGATGAAACCTTCTTTAAGGAGGGTAAACTTGTAACACCCCAAAAATTTAGATGTTATGACCAAGTTGTTCTATTTTGTTTAGAGCATTCTAGCATGGAGTATGGTGTCTAAAATAATAAGATTTAACCTAGTTATGAATTATTATTAACTTTTAACATGAGGTAAAATAACATTATTGTAGGATCGTTGTGCGACCTGAATGAGTCGTTCAGAAGAGTTTGGATCCGAATCTAAGGCGGAATTCAGAGATACGGACTTGTTTATAGCTTGATACAATTATAATGTCTCTTGTATTGATATAATAGTCTTACAGCACCTGGAGACAATTCGGCAGCACTTCGGTACCGAATCAGAAAAAAGTTACAAATGACAAACCATGCCCCTCTATATATAGGCATCTAATTTCGCACGGAATAGCCAAAGGTGATTTCGTGCGAAATACCCATTGGTAATTTCGTGCGAAATAGCTAACACACATACAAAACTCAGTTTCTAGCATCCCGAGCACTGGTTTATCCTATCTTGTTACATGACTCGATACAAGACGAAGTCGACAGACATAGTGCACTAACAGACTCCCCCTTGGATGTTGACGAAGTCTTCAGTGTCGAGTCTTTAGCATAACACATCTTCAGTCTTGATCAGTCTTCACACTCTCTTTCCAAATTGTCTAACACTGTAAGCATCCATCAATCTTTATCTTCTTCGATCAGCATCTATCTTTGAATGTTATACCAGGATCTGACTCTGGCTCTTACATTAACATCTTTTAGAAATATTTTTTCATGCCCCCCCTTTCGTCAAGCTTCCGTGCTTCAGGGATCGACACCTTGCTTTCTAGTTACAAACTCCCCCTTGCATTGAGCTCGTCTTCAGACTCCTCCTTAGTCTCAGCTGTCGGGATCGTAGTCTGGAATCACATCTGCATCACTCAAACATTTATAAATAACAATGTTTTGAATTTCAAGAATCAAATATCCTGGCTCTTTAACAGATTTTAACAATCTAAGAATCCAACTCCCTCACAGTTAATCATCCAAGTCCAACTTAATAACCTTGGAGATATCACAAACTGTTTTTTATTTTTAATTTTTTTTTTAAAAAATCAAGTTTCAAATTAATGAACTTGTTTTATTTTCAGAAACACAATCTGCATACTCAGATTTTGAAACTCAGTTCTCAGACATCGGTTGTGGAAAATAAAACAGAATCAAAAATCTTTTTGTAATTTTCTGAAACATAAAGCAGTAAAGAAATATTCACAAACATATTTACAGACAATATTTTTGTTTGAGTTCGCGTTAGAGGATCATATCAGTTTCTGACAAGTCACTAGTACCGTTGAGCTTAGTTACACATTAAGAATTAAACAATTCACTTAGATTGTCGATATACTGATCCACTTAAATTTTCACACAAATTTCAACTGATTCAGGATACGAATTAGGTGTATTAAGAACTTAAACTCATTCATGTGTCCCACCTCTTGAATATACTCTTGTATCCAGATCCCAATATTCAGTCTTACAGGTGAATATACCTAGATGATATCTGTAAAGGGTTAAATGCGAGACCGTGAGAGCTCAGGCTATTGCTTCCGCAAAATCAGAGAGATGACGGTTCGACTTTAGGTGTGTTCCCTTTAGAGAATCTTTTCTTCAACAGCACATGATTAGCATTTTGCAATGTTTCATCAATTTTTATGCTGAGGGTGGTGCTTTTATTTCAAGCATGCAGAAAGTATTTTACGGGGACTAGGCCATTGCTTCCGCATTATCAGAAGTCCCGGAATAATACCCCAGATATCACTAAGTATAAAGACCTAGTATCTCAGAAATAGGGGTCCTTCAAACGAGATTTCAGGGGTTACCTATATATCCAAGTAGTGTTCCCCACGAAACAAGAAAGTTTGAATTTAAGTTTATATCCCGAAAAAGTTTACTAAATGTATAAAAACCTATCGGCATATCATTAGTGAGACCGTTTAACGCTATATAATCATTACATTTCTTTAGCATACTGCAACTGTCTACTGATGTACTATCATTTCCTCTTTTTACACAAAAACTCATTTTTGAATTTTATCATGTTTTTTACTTTTTCAAATTTTCAAATGTTTTTGGATTTTCTGACATATTCTTACTCCCCCTAAAATGCAAAACCATTTAAAGAAAATTTGACAAACCGACACTGATAGCTTTGTCTCGCCATCCATTTCCTGCTTTTCGTGCACTGAATTGCAACACATTATATTTTCTGCAAATGTACCCCCATGATATACAACCCGTTGATTTTCGACAGTTTGAAAATCGTTTTTCAATCTTGTGAAAGTAATCATGTTTGATCAGCCGTGAGGGTTTCGGCGTATTCAATTAACAAAATGTTTTTTTTTAGGATTTTTTGAAATATGGTTTATTTATGTACAGAAAACAAAAAAACTCCCTGTTTAACCATTGCAGGGAACAGCAGCCTCCTCTTCTTGTGCCAGGCTGCTCCAATTTTAATTCTTACAATCTTCAATTTCTTTGAGCACCTGCACATTTACACTTTCTCAATTATTTGAACAATTTTGCCCAGGCCTGTTGAACCTTAGGCATTTCTACACAATATGCATCATTTAACTTCGGAAAATCTTTGTCATTTTGTACAAAGACTTTTTCAATTTTAATTTCATCTTTTTCATAATTTACCGAAGCAATTTGTTTCTTAACACTCCATGTTTGACCTTTTGGAGTCCCTCTTTTGTAAAAATGTGATTCTTTTTGAACATTTTGATTCCAAACAACAACTTTTGGTTTCCAAAACTGATTTGATTTCGTTGTGTCAACAATTGTTTTCCAACTTTGTGTTGTTCTTAATCTGGGTGTGTGAGAATTCCATGCCTGTCTATAATCGAACCTATTCGGGTTTGATTTCCAAGTTTGGTTCGAAACAAACTTATTTGTGTTGTACCTCCAAGTTTGTTTTGAATCAAATCTGGTTGACCTTTGTTTCACATTCTCAGATTTCTATTTTTGAACATTATCAGGCTCCCTTTTGTCAACATCAACAGGTTTCAGATTTGGACACTTGCATGCAAGATGTCATGTTTGATCACATTTAAAACATGTTCTTTTTGAGACATCTTTGACCTGTGGTTGTTGCTTTTTCTTCTGAGCATAGAACTCTTCATTAGACTGACGCCTAAATTGGAGTTCTTTATCTTCTTCGGAACTTGTTCTGTGAACAAAATTCATCTTTACCTGATAATTTGGCATTTCATTTCTTTTCCAACTTTGTTTCCTTTTATAACCCAACCCAACCTTCATGTTTTTCTTCTTGAAACCAGGTTTGTTATAAAAAAAGTTGTGACTCTTTCCAGCAAACTTTGAAATTTCAGATTTTTCAATCTCAACTATTTTGAAAACTTTATCAATCTTTTCTAAAATCACATTCTGAATCGGGAATACAACATCTAAGAATAATTTGTCCAATCCAATCATGGTATAAACCAATCCTTTTGAATCATCATCCAAATTTTTCTCAGATTTTGAGTTTTTCAGATATCCATCATGAAAATTACCTTCATTTTCATCTTGTGATTCAGATTTACCTGTTTCAACCGACTCTTCTTTCAACACACTTTCAACGACCTTACCTACCACCTCTGAATCACTAGAATCATCAGATTTGGAATAGGTTACATCAATGTTATCTGGCAATTGATCTACCATGTTGAAAGCTTTTTCGACCTTATCATCATCATAAAATGCAAACTTTTCCGGTGGTGGAACTTGATGAAACTCTGAGCCAATTCCTTTCTTGTTTTGCTCAGAATCTTTACCATCCAGTTTTATGTTGAAAATTCTTTCAAGCACATATGATGACGCGTGATAACTTTTTAACTTGTTATTATCCTGTTCTAAATCAGCAATCTGACGTTTAAGTTTAGCAACATCCTCAATTTAAGAATTTACAACTTGTTGCTTTATTTCATACTATCGCTTAAACATATCAGTTGTTTCAGAACAATATCTTAATCTCGATTGAACAAGTTTCATTTGACTTTTCACATCTTCATATGACTCTTTAGTAATGTGATAAGCCAATTTTATTGAATCATATTCTTTTTTCATTTCTTGAAAAGCATTTTCTTTTTGATCATATTCTTCTGTCTTTTTCAAAACATTTTCTTTCAAAATCTCATTTTCTTTTTCTAATTTTTTACAATTTTCTGAAAGTTTTTCATCATTATCTTTTAAAACTTTTTCGTTTTCTAACATTTCTTTGCATTTATTTTTGAAAACTTCTTCGATTTTGGTAAATTCAAGATCTCTTGTTCTGAACTTTTCGTCCTTTTCAGTACAAGCACTGCATGGTTCCATGCATTTTTTGCACTGTTCAACATTTTCATTTAAGTTTTCAGAATCAGAATTTACCTCAGTGATTGGCACCCTGGTGTTCTCTTCCATCTGTTTCTGATCAACATCATTCTTTTTCTCATCACCAGCATCACAATTAACCTTCAAAAACTCATCCTTCACTTCAACCAAACTTTCAAGCTTCTTCTCAGCTTTTTCAACCTGCTGTTCTTCAGTAACAGCTTCTTTCAAAACTTCTTTTTCTTCTACCTTCTTTTCCTCAGCAATCTTCACATTTTCAACTTTAACTTCTTCACCTATCTTTTTCAAATCATTCACCATCTCATCAACATTCTTCTTCATTCTCTCTTCATCCCTTTTCCTCAGACTTGAAGTCATAACATCTCTAAGAAGTTTTTCAAACCTTTTCACATATGTTTTATCTTTTCCAACATTTGTATAGTATTCGACAGATCGAGGAATTACTAAAAGAACATCATCAAAGATTATGTCCTTTTTGGGAACAACGGGTTCTCCATTTCTGTTGACATAGCACTCTCGTTTCTTGTCCTATCTCTTATTTCTCACTGCACTTTCATACTCTTCTTGCATTTCATTAATTCTGTTTGCAGCAATGTTTCTTTCTCTGTATGTCTTTTCTTCTAGAATCTCTTCTCTGGTTTTCTCTTTGACTTCAGCAACAAAAACATAATGTTTGCTCTTTGATGTATTTCTTCCATGAGCTGTAACTCGATTATCAACACGATCTTCTTCTGGTAGAATCTGACTCCAATCATATCCTTCGTCATCATGGATTACTGCACAAGCTCTTGATTTCTCTTTTGGATTGTTTTCAATCATTTTCAGCTCTTCTTTGCTACGGTGGTAGATCGCCTTTCGGTAGTAATCATCATTGAACGGATTTGCATTTCCATCAACTGCAGAGTTGTTACATTCTCTCTTGAAATGACCTTTTTGTTTGCACTTGAAGCAGGTCACTTTGGATTTATCAAATCCCAATTTTGTTGATGGTCCACCGATGGTCTGTTTCACAGTAATCTCCATATATCTCTGAGCTCTGCGGATGCAACTTGCTAAACACCAGCGAATATCAATGAGTTCCATTTCTTCCGGATCAATCTGGTCGTAGTCTTCTTTGGTTAACTCTGAGTTTACAATTTTACCAGCTACAAGACCTTCATATGATTCCAGAACAGATGCAAGGAAGCTCATTTGCTGTTTAGCTGAGTTGATGCTCATTGCAGGAGAATTTTTCAACTTGAGAGCAATGTTGCACAGTATCTCCTCTGATTCTTCAGAATTAGCTTTTGACGAAGATGAATGATAACCCGGATTGTAGCTTGATGAGCTTGTCTGAGGTTCTTTTATTTTCTCACCACTAAATGCTGTCTTTGGTGATTCACCAACTTTCACCGATGGTAAGTTACCTTTGTAATAAAGACCAACATTCTGTTGATGTGAAGAACTGCTCATCTTGTTTTGTTTCTGCAATTTAAGCTCATGAGTTTCAATTTTTTCAATTAACACATCGAGAGAAATTGTTTCATACAAAGCATCATTTTTCAAAGACCAACATTCTGTTGATGTGAAGAACTGCTCATCTTGTTTTGTTTCTGCAATTCAAGCTCATGAGTTTCAATTTTTTCAATTAACACATCGAGAGAAATTGTTTCATACAAAGCATCATTTTTCAATATAAACACGAATGTTTGCCATTGATCAGCTCGTGGTAACGCTTCTATGATTTTGTCAATTATTTCTTCTCTCGTTTTCTCAATCTTAAATCTTTCAAGTTCGATTTTTAGATGACAAAAACATTCAATCATTTGTCGAACTGATTCACCTTTCAAGCTATCAAACAAATCAAATTCTTTCTTTAACAAAGCAATTTTATTTTTCTTGATTTGTTTACCCCCCTCAGCTTTAACCCTTAAAGCCTCCCAAACTGATTTTGATGACCCGTCATGTTGTAGTAAAGCAAATATGTCATTTCTAATTGATGACTGGATCAAGGCAATCATTCTCTGTTCAGATGAGAATTCCTTTTTGTCCTCAGGGCTTAAACTCTTCAAAGAAATTTCCTCTCCTTTGTCATTTTTTGGTCTTTCATATCCGAACTCTAGACAGAACCAGCTTTCATGTGCATAAGCTTTTGCCCAGTTAATGAAACGTTCTTTCCACCAAATGTAGTCCTCAATACTATCAAGCTTGGGTGGTTTTGAATGAGTTCCATAAAAATTGTCATGATTAATGTTTTCATTGACTGCTTTTGTTATTGATTTTGGTGTAACAATTGATGTTTCAGATGACTCTGATGTAAAAGCATTGTAGAACATGTTGTAGAATTCTTCAGCCATGATGTGAACTTCTTGAATTTCCTGGAGACAAAAACAATCAAACAAACAAAATCAGTTTAAACAATATCAAACAACTTGAAACAAACTGATACTTGGTTGGTGCGAAATAATCTTGACACGAAATGTCCACTTTCAAACGAAATAGAGATTTTCAAACGAAATGAAATCTCAAGCGAAATCACTTTGGTGCGGAATGACCTTCTTCAAGCGAAATAGAAACTTTCAAACGAAATAGGTGATTTCGTGTGAAATACTCAAACGAAATTACAATTTGATGCGAAATAACTGATTTCGTGTGGAACTCTCAAATGAAATTCCAATCTGGTGCGAAATAAGGCTTATTTCGTGCAAAATAGTGATGACTATTTCGTACGAAATAGTGATGACGTCAGCATATCGGGCACCATTATGTCAAATTAATCTGGTTTAAAGCCGAATTAAGGTCCAATTCTTTCAAGGATTCATTAAAACTATGTTTCGCATATAATGTGTGAAATTCAATCCATTTTGTCTGTAAAATTTTGTTAATTTTGAAAAAGAAGGTGTAGAAGTCAGAAATCCGATGAAATCAAGCTGAATTCTGTAATAACTCTTCCTCCTGTGCTCTGATACCACTTGTAGGATCATTGTGCGACCTGAATGAGTCGTTCAGAAGAGTTTGGATCTAAATCTAAGGCGGAATTCAGAGATACGGACTTGTTTACAGCTTGATACAATTATAATGTCTCTTGTATTGATATAATAGTCTTACAGCACCTGGAGACAATTCGGCAGCACTTCGGAACCGAATCAGAAAAAGTTACAAATGACAAACCATGCCCCTCTATATATAGGCATGTAATTTCGCACGGGAATAGCCAAAGGTGATTTCGTGCGAAATACCCACTGGTAATTTCGTGCGAAATAGCCTTTGGCTATTTCGTGTGAAATAGCTAACACACACACAAAACTCAGTTTCTAGCATCCCGAGCACCGGTTTATCCTATCTTCTTACATGACTCGATACAAGACAAAGTCGACAGACATAGTGCACTAACAATTATGGATGAAGGAAAAACATGAATTAAACTAGAGGGGCTAATTGTGAATAAATGGCAACTAAATTTAGAGAAAAAGAAAGTGCAGGAATGTGTATGTGTGTGGTGTGTGTGCGTATTTTAGAAAGATGGAGAAAGGGGAAGAGCTTTATCTTGATCAAGAGTCCAAAATCTAACAAATTGAAAGGGCAAATCAACACTAATCTTATTCATAAACACTGATTTAGAATCAGCTAAGCTTGGCTAACAAGAGGTAAGTCAAAATTTGTGATGCTGTGAAGTTTTGATGTTATGAGAAGATGTGATAGAGGTTATACTATATGTGTCAAACCAAGTATGATGTAAAATGTCATGAAACTCTTGGTAGGAAATATATGTGATTGCTAATTTGTATGAAAATTAATGGGTTTATGTAATTTATAGAAAATCACCATGAATCATGAAGTGGGTTTTGAGTTATGATCATAGATTATGAAGTAATAGATAAGATTTATGTTAACAAATCATCATGATTATAGATTAAATGATTATTGTTGAAGGTTCTTGTGATAATGGGTATAAGTGAGATATTATGTAGGAAGAAAAAGGTACATAATAACATAATGAATCATATATTCCAAGCATTTAGATCGATGCACACCAAGTGCTCGATGAAATGCATTAGTTGGTAAATGTGTGAATTATGACGATTTTTGGTTATGTTTAAGATTTGAATGTGAGAAAACATTGTAGGAAATGGAATGAATTCGTTAAAACTAAAGAATGAATGTGTTGAATATAGGCGTGAAAGAAGAAAGTTCAAGCAACCGGAAACCTCAAGGCTCACAAGACCGAGATACGTTACTTGTACGATTAAAGTTTACTTGTAGTAATGTTTGTTGATATATATTGTGGTATTCGTAATGCGTTAAAGAATGATCATGTAATATACCCATTACGAACGGGTCAATGAACTAGAATGAAATGTTTAATATGGTCATACATTTGATCCGGTATGAACGGGTCAATGAACTAGAATAAATGTTTAATATGGTCTTACAGTTGATCCGATATGAACGGGTCAACGGACTAGAATGAAATGTTTAATATAGTCGTACAGTTGATCCGGTGCGAACGGGTCAATGGACTAGAATGAAATGTTTAATATGGTCATACAGTTGACCTGGTATGAACAGGTCAACGGACTAGAATGAAATGTTTAATATTGCCTTACAGTGGATCCGGTACTTGTACGATTAAAGTCTTATTTGTAGAAATGCTTAATATTACATTTTGTAATAATTGTAATGCGTGTAAAAGCATGGTCATGAAAATGATCCGTTATAAACTGGTTAAACGAACCAGAATGATATGTAAAGTATGGCCATGAAAATGACCCGTTATGAACGGGTCAAATGTACTAGAATGATATGTAAAAGAATGATCATGAAAATGACCCGATATGAACGGGTCAAACGAATAAGAATGATATGTCAAAGAATGGTCGGGCAATTCACCCGTTATGAATTTTTATGAACAAATCAACCGAATTAATGTGAATGATGACATAGAATGAGTAAGCTCTACTCGATTCTATCGGGTCGAACAAGGGAAAGCCAAACACAAAAAAGAAAGAAAAGTATAAATAACATAGTTTCCAATTAAGTGTTTGGATGGTTATCATGATTGTTAGAAGTTTGAATTCCATGTTAGATTCATTATATTAACTTAATGTCGAGTTGTGGTTGTAGGGAAATCTACGCTTTAAAGGGATTGCTAGCTCGAAGTGAACACACACTCTACTTTGCTCTCAATGCTGAAACGCCAACAATTACATAGGGTCAAAAATGACAAAAATATAAAACTTTCATTCCATTTCATACAATTTTACCAAAAAAAAAACCTTTACGGTTAAATAAAACATTTGTGACCATCAAAACATTTTTAAACTACATTTGTCCAAACTAATTAACCATAACTATCAACTAATTTACTTACAAAAGACGTTAGCCACAAAATAACATCATACAACCCAAAAAGAGTTTTGACCCGTTTGACACAAAAACATAACCGGAAGCGTATTTTGGGCATGATTTGTAGGGTGTTCGATCCAAGAACGCCATCATCAAGAATGAGATTTACCTATCATAAACATTCACCGAAATGTTCATTACTTAATTATACTAACATAATTCATCACTTTCATATATTTGTCTTTATTCGACCCATTAACAAAGTTCACATTTTGTTAACTTTCTTCTTGCAGACATACTTTCTATACTAACATCAATCTCCGTTATATACATTCATTCTTATCATTTCGCTAACATTCAAATATAGTAACCTTTCGACCCATCCGAAATGAGTCAAGGTTCAATCAACATCCTACATCATCATACTAGTCATTTTTTTACCCATTCATAATGGGTCAAAATGTACCTTACATTATTGACATACATTCATTATTTTTGTCACACCCCAACCGATGGCGGAAACATCGGGGCATGACACTGAGCGAAACAGATTGTCCAGAAGTTTCCATAACAATTATCAATACCATTCAATTTAAGTAATACGTCCCATACCGTATCTCAAACAGTAAAACAATTATTACAGACAAAAATCAAGGCAAATATTCTGTTCCGACAACTCAGATTTAAAATAGTCAGTAATTGTTTATCTGCTTCTAGAGACCCTTAGTTTGACCGCTACAGACAACTATTTGTTGGGCTCTAAAGCTTTATTCTAACTTCAAATTCCTACCAAGTGTGCGTTCTAAGCACCTGTCACATATGTTAAAATAAAGTCAATACATAAAATGTAAAGGTGAACATACAAGTTTGATAATAGCATATAGAGTTCGAATTCGTTTACGCATAACCAGCACGTACACATAGAGAAATGAAGCACGTTAGTTATCGACATAGATCCATCGATACCAATGACTGCAGGTTGACTGCCCGAGGCAGTTCGCAATACATGATTACCACCGTAATCCATGCAAGTAATTGTCCTTAACAACCCTCGTGTGAACGGGTGCTGAGTCCAAACTATAGTACTATCGTTGCAAAGACAGGTAGACAGCATTCCATGTGTAAACATAACAAACAAGCATTCATAAGCCACGTATAACATGCATTAACGGTTAGCATTCAAATAGTATTGAGTAGTGTGATCGATGTGATTTGAATAATTGTAACGTATGTAACACCCAAAAGTGCATAAAGCAAAATGGGATCGAGTATACTTGTTAGTGCATTACGTCTATTGACTTCGTCTTGTATCATGTAATAGGATAGGATAGGATTTCCAGTGCACGAGTTTCGAGAATCAAAGTTTAGAGTTTAAGATGTTGATTCCGCTCCAAATGGCAAAGAGTCATTTCGAGCGAAATCAGAAACATCTGATTCCGCCCGAAAGTGATCAATGTCATTAGGAGCGAAATCAGACTCCTATATATAGTGCACTTGTAGTTTCATTTGGTACGACTTCAGAATTTGTAACGAAGTGCTGCCAAAGTTTGTCCAGGTTGTAATCAGTGTTATTATCAATATAAGTGACAAATTAAAGATTATCAAGCTGTTATCAAGTCTGTTTCACTGATTCCGCCTTTGATTCGGATATAAAACTCTTCTGAACGACTCAGTCGGGTCCAACAACGATCCTACAAGTGGTATCAGAGCCAGTTGGAGGAGTTTTGCAGTTTACAGCTGAATTTCATTGAAATTTCTCGTTTCTACACCTTCTTTCTTCAATCGAACAAGATTTCATAGTCTGAATTGGTTCAAATTTTCACAGACTGTTTAATATTGGACATAGACAAACCCTTGAAAGTTTCATGTTAAAATACGGACTAAAAATGGACAAAATTGACCCCCGAACTGATTCCGCTCGAAATGATTCCTGATTCCGCTCCAAAAAGTGTATCAGCTTCAACATATTTCTGATTTCGCTCGTGATAAGTGGTTGATTCCGCTCTAGGAGACCATTTTTCTAATTTCGCTCCAAGTTGTCTGTGTCAGCCCTAAAGTCTGATTCCGCTCCAAACAGAAGTCTGATTCCGCTCCAAACAGAAGTCTGATTCCGCTCCAAATAGAAGTCTGATTCCGCTCCAGTTTACCAAATTATAGATTTCGCTCCAAGATACAAATTTTGAGATTCTGCTCCAAAGATTATTTGTGATTTCGCTTGAATCTTGAAGTCTTGATTCCGTTCCAAAGACAAAATCCTTATTTCGCTTGAAAAAGGATTTTTCGTGTCAAGATTATTTCACGACAATCGAGTGTCAGTCTGTTTTCAGAATATTTGATATTGTTTGTACTGATAGTGTTTGTTTGATTATCTGTCCAGGTTTACATCATGGCTGAAGAATTCTACAACACATTTTTCAATGCATTCACATCCGAATCGTCCGAGATTGCAAATGTTACACCAAAAACTATTACAAAAGCTATCAATGAGAATATCAAGCATGATAATTTCTATGGAACACACTCAAAGCCACCAACTCTGGAGAGCATTGAAGATTATACATGGTGGAAAGAACGTTTTCTTAATTGGGGAAAGCGTATGCTCACGAAAGCTGGTTTTGTTTAGAGTTTGGATACGAAAGGCCAAAAGATGATAAAGGCGAAGAACTTCCATTTAAGAAGTTATCAAGAGAAGATAAATCTGAGTTTGCAGCCGAACAAAGAATAATTGCTTTGATCCAGTCTGCAATCAGAAATGATATTTTTGCGTTGCTGAATCATGATGGGTCATCTAAATCAGTTTGGGAAGCTTTACGTGTTAAAGCTGAGGGGGGTAAACAAATAAAAAAGAACAAAATTGCTTTACTTAAAAGAGAATTTGATCTGTTTGTAGTCTAAAAGGAGAGACAGTGAGACAAATGATTGAGAGATTTTGTCATCTTAAAATTGAACTTGAGAGATTTGAGATAGTGAAAACAAGAGAGGAACTTATAGATAAAGTGATTGAAGCGTTACCACGAGCTGATCAGTGGCAAACGTTTGTGTTTATTTTGAAAAATGATGTTTTATATGATACAATTTCTCTTGATGCATTGTTTGAAAAGATAGAGAGTCATGACCTGGAGCTACAAAAGCAAAGTAAGATGACTGGTTCTTCACATCAACAGAATGTTGGATTGTATTACAAAGGCAGTGTACCTTCGGAGAAAGGTGTTGGTTAACCAAAGACAGCATTCAGTGGTGAGAAGATGAAAGAACCTCAAACAACTTCAACAAGTCATCATTCTGGATATCATTCATCTTCGAAATCAAATCCTGATGAAGCTGAGGAGATTCTATGCAACATCGCTCTCAAACTGAAGAATTCTCATTCGATGAGCATCAATGCAGCTAAACAACAAATGAGTTTTCTTGCTTCTGTTCTGGAATCGTATGAAGGTCTTGTAGATGGTAAAATTGGAAACTCAGAGTTAACCAAAGAAGACTACGACCAGATTGATCCGGAAGAGGTGGAACTCATTGACATCCGTTGGTGTTTGGCAAGCTGCATTCGCAGAGCTCAGAGATATATGGAAATTACTGGGAAATAATCTCTTGGAGGTGTATCAACAAAGCTTGGATTCGACAAATCCAAAGTGACTTGCTTCAAATGTAAGCAGAAAGGTCATTTCAAGAGAGAATGCACTAATTCTGCAGTTGGTGGAAATGAACATCCGTTCAATGATGATTACTACCGAAAGGCAATCTACCATCGAAGCAGAGAAGAGCCTAAGATGATTGAAGATAAACCCAAATCGAGAGCTTGTTTTGTAATTCAAGATGATGAAGGTTTTGATTGGTCAAAAGTATGTCCAGAAGAAGATCGTTTGGAGAATGTTCGAAAAACAGCTCATGGCAAATCTATAACAGAGGAAAGAAAGTTTGTTTTTATTGCTGAAATCCGTGAAGAGAACAATGAAGATAAAGATAAAGCTAAAATGAAGGAGAAAACCAGAGAAGAGATTCTGGAAGAAAAGACCTACAGAGAAAGAAACATTGTGCTGAACAGAATGGATGAAATGCAAGAAGAGTATGAGAGTGCAGTGAGCAACAGAAGATGGGATAAAAAGAGAGAGTGTTACTTCAACAGAGAAGAAGAGCCAGTTGTTCCAAAGAAAGACATAATCTTTGATGATGTTCTTCTCATAATTCCTTTGAGAGCTGAATACTATAGAAATGTATTGAAAGATGACACATATGCTAAAAGGCATGAAAAGGAGATCAGATATGCTATGACATCTTGTCTAAGAAAAAGGGATGAAGAGAGAATGAAGAAGAGTGTTGAAGAGATGGTGAACAATCTGAAGAAAGTTGCTGAAGAGGTTAAAGCAGAAGCTGTTGAAGTTGAGATGAATGAAGAGGTTAAGAAAGCTGTTACTGAAGAACAGCAGATTGGAGAAGACGTGAGGAAAGAAGAAGAAGAAGAAGAAGTAAAGAATGAGATTTTGGAAGCTGGTAATGTTGGTGATGAAGTTGATGTTAAAGAAAAGCAAGATGATGCTGATCAAAAGCAAACTGAGGCAACTGCATCAAACACCGAAGTACCAATCACTGAGGTACATTCTGATTCTGAAATCTTAAAAACGATTGATCAGTGCAAGAAATGCATGGAACTGTGCAGAGCTTGTACTGAAAAAGATGAGCAGTTCAGAACAAGAGATCTTGAATTCACTAAAATTGAAAACATTTTTAAAGAAAAATGCAAAGAAATGCTAGAAAAAGAAAAAGTTTTAAAAGAAAATGATGAAAAACTTTCAGAAAAATGTAAAAAGTTAGAAATAGAAAATGAAGTTTTGAAAGAAAATGTTTCTAAAATGACAGAAGAATGTTCACAAAAAGAAATTGTTTGTCAAGAAATGAAGAAAGAATATGACTCAATGAAATTAGCATATCATATTACGAAAGAGTCATACGAAAAAGTGAAAGATGAAATGAAATATGCTCAATCAAGAATGAATTATCTTTCTGAAACAACTAAAGAGCTTAAACGAATGTATTCTATAAAACAAGATGTTGTTAATTCCTATATTGAGGATGTTGCTAAGCTAAAGAGACAGATTGCTGATTTAGAACAGGATAACAACAAGTTGAAAAGTTATCACGTGTCGTCGTATGTGCTTGAACGTATTTTCAATATAAAACCGGGAGATGGTGAGTCTGAGCAAAACAAGAAAGGCATTGGCTCAGAGTTTCATCAAGTTCCACCACCGGGCAAATTTGCATTTTATGATGAGGAAAAGGTCGAAAAAGCTTTCAACATGGTAGATCAATTGCCAGACAACATTGACATAACCTATTCCAAATCTGACGATTCTCATGATTCAAAGGTGGTAGGTAAATTCGTTGAAAGTGTGTTGAAAGAAGAGTCCATTGATACAGGTAAATCTGAATCACAGGATGAAGATGAAGGAAATCTTCATGATAGTTATCTGAAAAACACAAAATTCGAGAAAAGTTTGAATGATGATTCAAAAGGATTGGTTTATACCATGATTGGATCGGACAAATTGTTCTTAGATGTTGTATTCCCGATTCAGAATGTGATTTCAGAAAAGGTTGATAAAGTTTTCAAAATGGTTGAGATTGAAAAGTCAGAGATTTCAAAGTTTGATGGTAAGAGTCATAGAGGTTCGTATAACAAACCTAGTTTCAAGAAGAAAAACATGAAGGCTGGGTTAGGTTATAAGAAGAAACAAAGTTGGAAAAGAAATGAAACTCTGAATTTTCAGACAAAAATGAGTTTTGTTCAAGGAAAGAGTTTAGCTGAAGAAAAAGAACTTAAAATTGGACAACAGTCTATTGAAGAGTTCTTAGTTCAAAAGAAAAAGCAACAACCACAGGTCAAAGATGTTTCCATGAGAACATGTTTCAAATGTGATCAAAAAGGACATCTTGCACGCAAGTGTCCTAATCTGAAACCTGTGGATGTTGACAAAAAGAAGATTGATGCTGAGAAACATAAATCTGAGAATGTGAGACAAAGGTCAACCAGATTTGATTCAAAACAAACTTGGAGGTACAACATAAACAAGTTTGCTTCGAATCAAAATTGGAAGTCAAACCCATATAGGTTCGATTCTAGCCAGACCTGGAATTTTCACACACCCAGAATCAGAACAACTCAAAGTTGGAAAACAACTGTTGATATGACAAAACCAAAAGAGTTTTGGAAACCAAAAGTTGTTCAAAAACATAATGTTCAAAAAGAGTCTCATTTTTACAAATGTGGTACTCCAAAAGGTCAAACATGGAGTGAAAAGAAACAGGTGATTATTGAAAAAGTTGAAGTAAAAGTTGAAAAGATTTTTGTGAAAGATGACAAAGAGTTTCCAGCATTGAATGAAAATTATTGTGTTGAAATGCCTAAGGTTCAACAAACTTAGGCTAAATTGTTCAAGTAATTGAGTAGTTTGTTTGTGCAGGTGCTCATGGAATTTGAAGATTGTGAGAATGGAAGTTGGAGCAGCCTGACACAACAAGAGGAGGAGGCTGCTGCTGAACCCTGTGTTGGTTGAAACAGGAAGTTTATTTTCATTATGTACATAAATAAACAATATTTTCAAAAACCCTAAAAATTTGAAAAAAATTAAAAACCAAAAATATGTTTTAGTTTGTTAAAAACTTGAAAAACCAAAAATATGTTTGTTTTTATTTTTTGTCAAAAATAGAAAATTACAAAAATATGTGTTGATTGAATACGCCGAAACCCTCACGGCTGAACAAACATGATTACTTTTACAAGATTGAAAAACGGTTTTCAAACTGTCGAAAATCAATGGGTTGTAAATCATGGGGGTAATTGTTGGTACTTTATGTTAGATTTTCTGCAAAGCAGAGCACATTAAGCAGAAAATGGATGGCGAGACAAAACTATCAGTATTGGTTGTCAAATTTTCTTTTAAATGATTTTGCATTTTAGGGGGAGAAATATTGTTAGAAAATACAAAAACATTTGAAAATTTCAAAAAGACAAAAACATGATAAAATTCAAAAATGAGTTTTTGTGTAAAAAGAGGAAATGATAGTACATCAGTAGATAGTTACAGTACGCTAAAGAATTGGAAAGTCAAAATGTGTTAAACGATCTCACCGTGGATGTGTCGGTAGATTTTTATACATTTAGTAAACTTTTTCGGGATATAAACCTAAATTCAAACTTGCTTATTTCTTGGGGAACACTACTTGGATATATAGGTAACCCCTGAAATCTCGTTTGAAGGACCCCTCTTTCTGAGATACTAGGTCTTTATGCTTAGTGATATCTGGGGTATTATCCCGGGACTTCTGATTTTGCGGAAGCAATGGCCTAGTCCCCGTATAATACTTTCTGCATTGCTTGAAATATAGTGCCGCCCTCAGCAAATTGATGAAACAATAAAATTGATAGTCATTGCTGTTGTAATACAAAAGATCCTCTAAAGGGGACACACCAAAAGTCGAGCCGTCATCTCTCTGCTGAACGGAAGTTCTGACCTGAGCTCTCATGGTTTCGTAATTTATTCCCCTTACAGATATCATCTAGGTATACTCACCAGTAAGACTGAATATTGGGATCTGGATACGGGAGTATATTCAAGAGGTGGGACACATGAATGAGTTTAAGTTCTTAAAACACCTAATTCGTATCCTGAATCAGTTGAAATTTGTGTGAAAATTTAAGTGGACAAGTATATCGACAATCTAAGTGAATTGTTTAATTCTTAATTTGTAACTAAGCTCAACGGTACTTGTGACTTGTCAAAAACTGATATGATCCTCTGACGCATACTCAAACAAAAATATTGTTTGTAAATATGTTTGTACATATTTCTTTACTGCTTTATATTTTCAGAAAAATTCAAAAAGATTTTTGATTCTGCTTTATTTTCGACAACCGATGTCTGAAATGCTGATTTTCAAAATCTAAGTAAGGTGATTGTGTTTCTGAAAATAAAACAAGTTCATTAATTTGAAACTTGAATTAAAAATCAAAAATCAAAAACAGTTTGTGATATCTCCAAGGTCATTAGTTTGGACTTGGATGATTAACTGTGAGGGATTTGGATTCTTAGACTGTTAAAATTTGTTGAAAAGAGTCAGTTTTCGATGTTGGATTCTTAAATACTGCCAAATCTATGAAGATTGTTGATAGGAGGAGTGTTTTAGAAAGTTAAATAGAACCAGATTACGATGTCTGGAAAATTGAATGTTCAAAATGGTTGTACTTATAAATGTTTGAGAATTGCAGATGTTGTACCAAACTACGATCCCGAGAGCAGAGTCTAAGGGGGAGTCTGAGGACAAGATTGAAGCAAGAGGGAGCTTGTAGATGGAAAGCTAGGTGTCGATCCCAAAGCACGAAAGCTTGATGAAAGGGGGAGCCTGAAGCTAATAGGAGAGAATGATTGATAGATGCTTATAATGTTACAATTTGGATGAGAAGGCAGAATGATCAAGACTGAAGATGTGTCATACTGAAGACAAGACACTGAAGACTTCGTCAATATCCTAGGGGGAGTTTGTTAGTGCATTACGTCTATTGACTTCGTCTTGTATAATGTAATAGGATAGGATAGGATTTCCAGTGCACTAGTTTCGAGAATCAAAGTTTAGAGTTTAAGATGTTGATTCCGCTCCAAATGGCAAAGAGTCATTTCGAGCGAAATCAGAAACATCTGATTCCGCCCGAAAGTGCTCAATGTCATTAGGAGCGAAATCAGACTCCTATATATAGTGCACTTGTAGTTTCATTTGGTACGACTTCAGAATTTGTAACGAAGTGCTGCCAAAGTTTGTCCATGTTGTAATCAGTGTTATTATCAATATAAGTGACAAATTAAAGATTATCAAGCTGTTATCAAGTCCGTTTCACTGATTCCACCTTTGATTCGGATATAAAACTCATCTGAACGACTCAGTCAGGTCCAACAACGATCCTACAATACTCACAGCGGTTAGTGGATTGAAGGGAGCGCTTAGCGAGTAAGATTAGCCTAAATAGATTCGATGGTATAACGATAAGTGACGTTTTACACGTCAAATGGTGCAAAGTGTAGACGGGTCGGATGGTGGTTCGATCGGATGGTAATCCGATCGGACAGCAATCCGTGCGGATAACAATCCGTTCGGATGGTCATCCGGTCGGACAGCTTGTCCGGTCGGATGACGATTCGAGTGGATTGTTTCTTCCTATAAGAAGAATGTGTTTGTGTATGATGGCTTGACTTTTGAAGTTTTCGTTGTAGCATTTTGAAAACATTGAAGTATCTCTACCCATCAAGTCGATCGATCGGATGGTGAGTCGTGCGGATGACAATCCGTTCGGATGGTCATCCGATCGGACAGTGGTCCGGTCGGATGGCAACTTAGTGGTGAGATTACTTAGTGAAAGCGAGTTCACAGCAGAGGTGTCACTCGATCGGATGTCCATCCGATCTGGTGGCAACCCTGTTAATGAACATGTTGAAAATCGTTTAAGTCTTTAAAGTCTTAGTATCTCATGATCCGAAGAGTAATCCAGTAAGATGGTCGTCCGATCGGATTGCAATTCGTTCAATACTCAAACTTTAGATGAGGTTGTTTATAGGTGGGACCCAAGTGTGATCCGTTCGGATGGCAATCCGTTTGGATGACCTATCCGATCGGACAGCAGTCCGATCGGACAGCAATCCGTCCCGGTTGTTCCGTTCGTCCTACACTTGGTCGTTTTGATGATTTGATGTTATGTCGAGACACTTTGACAACGTGTTAACCAACAGAACCCCTAGTTTGACCCAGATGTCCAACCTGACCAGGAATCACCCTAGTTCGGCCAGTTACAGGCTCGAGACGGTTGTTCTTGGTTAACCCGAAATCGGTAGTCTCGTGGGTAGAATCCAGGTCTTGGGCTAGTACAACACTACGATTGAGTAGAAGTCTAGATCAGGGTCGGATCCTATCGGTTTTGAGTACTTTGGGTGCAAAAGAGTTGGAAGAAAGTTAGAAACCATCTTTCAATCCTTTTTCACCACTCTTGTGTCGAGATCCTTACAAGGTCTTTGTGTAATCGGGTGGAAATCGGTCAGATCTCAGTTGTTCTTGGTGGATTGAGGCCAAAACATGAAGTTCTTGAAGAACACATGATGACATCATCCTAGAACACCCGAAACCTAGTGATTTCACTGTTGAAAGTTAAGATTTAAAAGATAGAAAGGTGTAAGAGTGCGTGTAGATCACGAAAGTACAAGATTTAAGACAAGATCTTACCTGGATTGAGAGAAATCGAAGAAAAGGTGGGGAGCACGAGCTGTTTGGACAGAGGGTTTCCAAAAGTAGAAAAAATGACAATGACAGGGGTATTTATAGGGTTCCAAAAAAGGAAAGGGTTGTCCGATCGGATGGTTCACCGCCCGGATGATGATCCGGTCGGATGACACCTGACCTGTGACATAGGGGCTATCCGGTCGGATGGCTATCCGGCCGGATGGCACTTGGCTCGATTGTTCGACGCGACGATTTTTGGTGTCTCGATTTTGATTGCGAGTGGCTCGTCACGATAGGGTTTCCTAGTCAAATTACTCTCAGTCCTAACTACTAATTATTATAGTTCGGTTTCGATTCGGATTCGAGTTCGGTTGCGTTTCGAGTTTCGATTGAGTTCGATTGATCTCTACAACATATATATATAAACACGCACAAGTAACACATAAGGCACACACATACGTATAATAACTAAATTAAGTCGAGTTGCGGTTCGTATCACGATTTGATGTCGAGTAGCATAGCTTGATTATCGATTAGTTAACTTTATCGCATTGTTACTTCCTATGGTTCACAGTCGTAAGTCGGTTAGATATCGATTAACATACGTCGGTTATTGTCATTAACAACACTTACTCCACATAATACAATCAAAATAAAGAAACTTCTATAAATCAAATTCGTATTATCGGTCGTTGACTTTGACCTTGACTTTGACTTTGACTTGTGAAAACACGGGGTGTTACACCCTCCCCTTGTTTAGGGAATTTCGTCCCGAAATTAGGCTGGAAGCTGTGCAATGCCTTGAATCACGTTTGAGAACTTTCTCTTTCTAGACTTTCTCTTTAAACAACTGCGGGTACTTCGCCTTCATGTCGTTTTCGAGTTCCCAAGTGAATTCTGCGCCTCGTTTGCCTTCCCATCGGACTTTCACGATAGGAATGCGAGAGCGTCTGAGTTGCTTGGTTTGGTGATCCATGATTTCGACAGGCTTTTCCATGAAGTGTAATGTTTCGTTCACTTGCAGATCATCGAGAGAAACGTGTAAGTCGTGGTTGGCCAGGCACTTTCGGAGGTTTGACACGTGGAAATTCGGGTGGACGTTACTAAGTTCCTCCAGTAGTTCGAGTCTGTAGGCGACTTTCCCGATCCTTTCCAGAATCTTAAAAGGTCCCACATATCGAGGCACGAGCTTTCCTTTCTAGCCGAATCGGACCACACCCTTCCAAGGTGATACCTTTAGGAGTACGTAGTCACCAACGTCAAATTCAAGGGGCTTGCGTCGTTTATCGGCATAACTTTTCTGTCGATTCCGAGCTTTCACCAGGTTGTCTTTTTTTTGGAAAATTCTGTCTGTCGATTCTTGTAATAGCTCAGGACCGGTTAATTGTGAATGACCGATCTCGTGCCACACAATAGGCGATCGACATCTTCTTCCGTATAAAGTCTCAAATGGTGCCATTTGAATGCTAGAATGATAGCTGTTGTTATACGAGAATTCGACTAACGGCAAGTATTTATCCCAATTACCACCGAAGTCTATGACACACGAACGGAGCATGTCTTCAAGAGTACGAATCGTTCTTTCAGTCTGACCGTCGGTTTGAGGGTGGAAAGCGGTACTTAGATTAAGCGATGTACCGAGTGCCGTTTGAAACGTTTCCCACAGTCGCGAAGTAAACCGAGCATCACGATCAGAGATGATGTCGCGAGGCGTCTCATGATTACAAATGATCTCGTCGGTGTAGATTCGGGCTAATCGTTCTACCTTGTAGTCTTCTCGTATCGGCAAAAAGTGAGCTGATTTAGTCAAACGGTCCCTGATGGCGTGTGCGGTAGCTTGGTTATAAAGTCCATAGCTATACTCTCCCACTTCCACATGGGGATCGGTGGTTTTTCGAGTAAGCCAGAGGGTCTTTGATGTTTAGCCTATACTCTAGCACAAGTTAGGCATTTTCCGACGTAGAGAGCAATATCCATTTTCATACCCGGCCACCAGTACCTATAGCGAAGGTCCTGGTACATTTTATCGGCACCGGGATGAATAGAGTACCGGGATTTGTGGGCTTCGTCCATCAAGATCTGTCGCAAATTGGTTCGTTTGGGAATCCAAATTCGGTCCAGAAAGTGGAATATCCCATTCGATTTGCTCATAAGCTGGGCTCCATCGTGATAGATCCTTTCTTTCTTCAGGGTGCATTCATTAAAACACGCATGCTGTGCTTCGCGGATGAGGGTTTCGAGATCGTGTTGGGCTTAAACATTACGAGTGCTAAGCAGATAGCTCCGTCTGCTAAGTGCGTCGGCAACAACATTTGCCTTGCCTGGGTGATAACGGATCTCACAGTCATAATCGTTGAGAAGTTCTACCCATCGGCGTTGACGCATATTGAGTTCCTTCTGATTAAAGATATGTTGCAGGCTCCTATGATCGGTGAAGATCGTACACTTGGTACCATACAGGTAGTGTCGCCAAATCTTTAATGCAAAAATAACCGCGCCTAGCTCGAGATCATGGGTTGTATAGTTCTTCTCGTGTACTTTGAGCTGACGAGATGCGTAAGCTATGACCTTGTCCCGTTGCATGAGAACACAACCAAGACCAAGGTTGGAAGCATCACAATAGACAATGAAATCATTGTTTCCGTCGGGCAATGTGAGAACAGGAGCGTTGCAAAGCATGTGCTTAAGGGTCCGAAAGGCAGTCTCTTGTTCGGTTTTCCAAACAAAAGGCTTGTCTTTATGCGTGAGAGAGGTAAGTGGCACAGCGATCTTTGAGAATCCCTCGATAAATCGTCGATAATAACCCGCTAGTACGAGAAAAGAGCGGACTTCAGACGGGTTCTTAGGCGTAATCCAACTCTTGACAGCTTCAATCTTCGCAGGATCGACGTGAATACCTTGGCTATTAATAATGTGACCCAGAAACTGAACTTCCTCCAGCCAGAATTCGCACTTGGAGAACTTGGCGTAGAGTTGGTTCCCCTGGAGTAGCTCGAGAACCAAACGTAGATGTTGCACGTGTTCGGCTTTTGATTTGGAATAGATCAAGACATCGTCGATGAATACGATGACGAAATGGTCGAGATACGGTTTACACACGCGATTCATCAGATCCATGAAAACCGCTGGTGCGTTGGTTAAACCAAAAGGCATGACAACGAATTCGTAATGGTCGTATCGGGTGCGAAATGCGGTTTTGGGTATATCCTCCTCTTGTACACGCAGTTGGTGATAGCCTGAACGTAAGTCGATCTTCAAGAAACACGTAGCACCTTGTAGTTGATCAAACAAATCGTCGATGTGGGGTAGGGGATAGCGGTTCTTGATAGTTAACTTATTCAATTCTCGGTAGTCGATGCACATCCTGAACGACCCATCCTTCTTTTTGACGAAAAGGACTGGAGCGCCCCAAGGAGAGGTGCTCGGGCGAATGAAGCCTTTCTCAAGTAATTCCTGGAGTTGGGTTGAGAGTTCGCGTATTTCGGACGGCGCGAGTCGGTAGGGAGCTTTGGCAATAGGATTGGCTCCAGGAATGAGGTCGATACGAAAGTCGATATCACGACTTGGCGGTAGTCTGGGAAGATCCTCTGGAAAAACATTAGGAAATTCTCGAACCACAGGAACGTCTTTCACTTCCTTCGTCTCTTTCTTTTCCTTCTCCGATACTACAATGTTGGCCAAGAAATCCCTGTATTCCTTGCGGAGATACTTGCTAGCTTGCACACATGACATAAGTTTGAGACCCTTCGAGGTAGTATCACCGTATACACACAATAAGTCACCATTCGCGAGCGAGAATCGAATCATCGTGTCGAAGCACACAACTTCAGCATGGTTTTCTCGAAGAAAGTCCATGCCTACTATGACGTTGAAACTTCCGAGTTGCATCGGAATAAGGTCGATTGGGAAGATGTGATTGTTGAGCGTTTACGTCTAAGGAGTTTCTCGAATTCGAGCGACACAAAGCAATTATCGGCTCCAGTATCAAACAAACATGAAGCATAAATACCATTCACAAGGAACGTACCATTGACCACGTTGTTGTCGGCCTGGGCTTGGCGCACGTTGATGTTGAAAGTTCTGGCGCATGCGGCCTGTTGTTGATGCTGCTGCTGTTGTTGCTGAGGTTGATGTTGCTGGGGCTCTTGTTTCACAACCCTGTTTGGGCACATGTTGGCGAAATGGTTCAGGTCGCCACATGCGAAGCAGGCCCTGGCTTTGACCGCGGGTGCCGGGGGAGCTTGTTGACCCTGAGGGGCTGTGAGTAGAGCTTGATGAGCAGGAGCTTGTCGAATACGGCAGTTGGCAGGAAAATGGCCGTATACATTGCAATGAGCACAAAAACGGCAAGCAATGGCAGTCGGATGGTGGTAGGTACAAGTAGGGCAGAGCGGGTGTGGCCCAGTGTATGCACGCTTTGCAGGCGGTGCATTAGCCACAGGCGCCGCTACTTGATGCTGTTGGGCTGGTACAGCTTGAATCAGTGCAGCAGTGATTGCACAGTTCTTGTTGCTGGAGCTGTTCTTTCTTTTGTTCTTTCTCTTGTTGCTCGATGTGGTGGGTTCAGCAGTCGGTGTGGCGGTTGTAGCTTGATGCAGGTGCTTCGGAGTTTTATCCCAGACACCAGCCTTGACCCTCTTGTCGTTGATTTCGGCGGCCAGTAGGTAAGTCTCTTCGATCGTCTTAGTCTTAGTCGCTTGCACGAAATCTGCGACGCAGTCGGGCAAAGCTCGGATGTACTTCTTGATTGTGATTTCCGGAGCCCTGACTTGATCGGGACAGATGATGCTGAGCTGTTTGAAACGAGCAGTGAGAGCAGCGTTGTCACCCTCATGTTGATGTATGTGCCAAAATTCATCTTCTAGCTTTTGACGTTCGTGAGGAGGGCAGAATTCCTCTAGCATGACTTCCTTGAGCTCGTCCCACGACAGTCCGTAGGCTGCATCGTTCCCTCGCTTGTTCCTCTCGGCCGTCCACCAGTCTAGTGCACGGGACTGGAAAACGCCGGTAGCATTCAGAGTTCGGAGGTCATCAGGGCAACCACTTTGTCGTAGAGTAACCTCAATGGAATCAAACCATTGGAATAGTGAAGTAGGACCTCCCTCGCCAGTGAATTCCTTTGGCCCACATGACTTGAATTGCTTGAAGTTGAAGGACTTGGTGGTAGTTTTAGGAGCTTCGGTCCTCGACTCCTCAGATGATTTGCTGGCATTCTCGCAAACATCACTCACGGCCTTTGCCACACTTTTAGCGATGATGGCGGCAAGGCGTTTGTCCCTCTTTTCTTGACGAGAAAGTGTATGACGGGATCTAGATGACATTGTCTGCAACATCGTCACAGGACTCAACACATTGTATCCGAATCTCACCTCACACGTCTACTACTTACTAAAGCTCAGGAACACGCATGTTCACGTAAACACATGACACATAGAGCACAAAATCACGTAAACCCATAGGCACGTAGAGCACATATTCACATAACACCTAAGCATGCAAAGTACAGAAGCAAGGAAACACATACGCATTTAATCCCGAGAGGCACCTAATCATGTAGTCACAAGAGACATATAGGGGCATACAGAGACACGTGGGGCACTCTGAGTGCCTCTGGATATGAAAACCTATTATTCAATTATGTGATCGTCCGAGAATGGCGTAGTATAAGTGTATATCGTAGTATGAAGTTGCCCATTAGTTCAACGATTTGTCAACGTTTTGGGGTAGAAAAGCAGTGCGAGTTGTGTGTGTCGATCGAAGCGAAGGCACAAATCAATTAATTCTTCCAAAATTAAGCACATAAACAGGTAAAAGCACATAAAACACATAAAATTGATGAATTATCAGAGTCAGCAGTAGCGGGCTCAGATTCGAAATACATAAAAATCGAGAGACAGATTGTCTGCGGCTAGTAGACTTTGACTAATCAAAGCGATTCAACTATTCACAAGGACTTGTCGTCTACGTTTGACCTTCGGGACTGTGTCCTTGCCTCGATTCTTGGGCGTCTGGCACACATCCCATTAGTCATGTCGTGACTTCAGGTCGTTGGAATCCGTCGAGACTTCGGTGGGAGTTTTGTAAAACGGGCGGAACAAGTCGTCGAGGTTAGGGTTTCACCCTTGGCTCAACAACTTCGTCCTTGTTTTTGGTAAAATAGAGGAGATTATTCATCAAAATATGGATTTCACTCCTGATTTGGTATAATTCCCCCATTGAACAAGCGTTCGTTATTGAAAAAGGAAGAAGAAATCATTGATAAGTTGATAAAACAGCATTAATTCAAGCAATTTAGTCGGGAGTTTGTGGTTTTCACACCTAATCTCGACTTTATCGCCTATTTATAGCTGTTAATTAGAGTGTAGTGATAGTGTAGCATAAGCGAGAATAGCGAGGAAATAAGCTCGTACATAATCCCTACTGGATGTACTCAAATCGGTCTGTTGGTTCCTAACTATAGACTAGGTTTCTAAGACATCGACCCGGACTAGGTCGTGTCTTGCCTAATTCCCTATAGTTATGGCTCTGATACCAATCTGTCACACCCCAACTGATGGCGGAAACATCGGGGCATGGCACTGAGCGAAACAGATTGTCCAGAAGTTTCCATAACAATTATCAATACCATTCAATTTAAGTAATACGTCCCATACCGTATCTCAAACAGTAAAACAATTATTACAAACAAAAATCCAGGAAAATATTATGTTCCGACAACTCAGATTTAAAATAGTCAGCAATTGTTTATCTGCTTCTAGTGACCCTTAGTTTGACCACTACAGACAACTATTTGTTGGGCTCTAAAGCTTTATTCTAACTTCAAATTCCTACCAAGTGTGCGTCCTAAGCACCTGTCACATACGTTAAAATAAAGTCAATACATAAAATGTAAAGGTGAGCATACAAGTTTGATAATAGCATATAGAGTTCGAATTCGTTTACGCATAACCAGCACGTACACATAGAGAAATGAAGCACGTTAGTTATCGACATAGATCCATCGATATCAACGATTGCGGGTTGACTGCCCGAGGCAGTTCGCAATACTTGATTACCACCGTAATCCATGCAAGTAATTGTCCTTAACAACCCCCGTGTGAACGGGTGCTGAGTCCAAACTATAGTACTATCATTGCTAAGGCAGGTAGACAGCATTCCATGTGTAAACATAACAAACAAGCATTCATAAGCCACGTATAACATGCATTAACGGTTAGCGTTCAAATAGTATCGAGTAGTGTGATCGATGTGATTTGAATAGTTGTAACGTATGTAACACCCAAAAGTGCATAAAGCAAAAGGGGATCGAGTATACTCACAGCGGTTAGTGGATTGAAGGGAGTAAAGTGCTTAGCGAGTAAGATTAGCCTGAATAGATTCGATGGTATAACGATAAGTGACGTTTTACACGTCAAATGGTGCAAAGTGTAGACGGGTCGGATGGTGGTTCGATCGGATGGTAATACGATCGGACAGCAATCCGTGCGGATAACAATCCGTTCGGATGGTCATCCGGTCGGACAGCTTGTCCAGTTGGATGACGATTCGAGTGGATTGTTTCTTCCTATAAGAAGAATGTGTTTGTGTATGATGGCTTGACTTTTGAAGTTTTCGTTGTAGCATTTTGAAAACATTGAAGTATCTCTACCCATCAAGTCGATCGATCGGATGGTGAGTCGTGCGGATGACAATCCGTTCGGATGGTCATCCGATCGCATAGTGGTCCGGTCGGATGGCAACTTAGTGGTGAGATTACTTAGTGAAAGCGAGTTCACAGCAGAGGTGTCACTCGATCGGATGTCCATCCGATCGGGTGGCAACCCTGTTAATGAATATGTTGAAAATCGTTTAAGTCTTTAATGTCTTAGTATCTCATGATCCGAAAAGTAATCCAGTCAGATGGTCGTCCGATCGGATTGCAATTCGTTCAATACTCAAACTTTAGATGAGGTTGTTTATAGGTGGGACCCAAGTGTGATCCGTTCGGATGGCAATCCATTCAGATAACCTATCCGATCGGATAGCAGTCCAGTCGGACAGCAATCCATCCCGGTTGTTCCGTTCATCCTAGACTTGGTCGTTTTGATGATTTGACGTTATGTCGAGACACTTTGACAATGTGTTAACCAACAGAACCCCTAGTTTGACCCAGATGTCCAACCTGACCAGGAATCACCCTAGTTCGGCCAGTTACCGGCTCAAGACGGTTGTTCTTGGATAACCCAAAATCGGTAGTCTCGTGGGTAGAATCCAGGTCTTGGGCTAGTACAACACTACGATTGAGTAGAAGTCTAGATCAGGGTCGGATCCTATCAGTTTTGAGTACTTTGTGTGCAAAAGAGTTGGAAGAAAGTTAGAAACCATCTTTCAATCCTTTTTCACCACTCTTGTGTCGAGATCCTTACAAGGTCTTTGTGTAATCGGGTGGAAATCGGTCAGATCTCAGTTGTTCTTGGTGGATTGAGGCCAAAACATGAAGTTCTTGAAGAACACATGATGACATCATCCTAGAACACCCGAAACCTAGTGATTTCACGGTTGAAAGTTAAGATTTAAAAGATAGAAAGGTGTAGGAGTGCGTGTAGATCACGAAAGTACAAGATTTAGGACGAGATCTTACCTAGATTGAGAGAAATCGAAGAAAAGGTGGGGAGCACGAGCTGTTCGGACAGAGGGTTTCCAAAAGTAGAAAGAATGACAATGACAGGGGTATTTATAGGGTTCCAAAAGAGGAAAGAGCTATCCGATCGGATGGTTCACTGCCCGGATGACGATCCGGTCGGATGACACCTGACCTGTGACATAGGGGCTATCCGGTCGGATGGCTATCATGCCGGATGGCACTTGGCTCGATTGTTCGACGCGACGATTTTTGGCGTCTCGATTTCGATTGCGAGTGGCTCGTCACGATAGGGTTTCCTAGTCAAATTTCTCTCAGTCCTAACTACTAATTATTATAGTTCGATTTCGATTTGGATTCGAGTTCGGTTGCGTTTCGAGTTTCGATTGAGTTCGATTGATTTCGACAACATATATATATAAACACGCACAAGTAACACATAAGGCACACACACTCGTATAATAACTAAATTAAGTCGAGTTGCGGTTCGTATCACGATTTGATATCGAGTAGCATAGCTTGATTATCGATTAGTTAACTTTATCGCATTGTTACTTCCTATGGTTCACAGTCGTAAGTCGATTAGATATCGATTAACATACGTCGGTTATTGTCATTAACAACACTTACTCCACATAATACAATCAAAATAAAGAAACTTCTATAAATCAAATTCGTATTATCGGTCGTTGACTTTGACCTTGACTTGGACTTTGACTTGTGAAAACACGGGGTGTTACAGTTTTGACCCGTTATAACGAGTCTTCACTTAACCCATTCCATCATCGTACTTTCCGTTATTTTGACCCATTCAAGACGGGTCGTTTCGCATTCATTTCACTTTCATTTCCTAATCATCATTTAATACTCAACACATCAAATTTGACATAATTTACAATACAACTTTACGCTAGGACCCATATACTAAAATTTACTTTCATACTCTACATGAATGATAAACAAAGTTCATATGAACTTACCTTTGTTTTGCGTTGCTTGCGAACCGGGTTGGCTTGTACCTTCTTCCTTCATGCCTACAATTTCGCATTCAACATTCTTTCAATTTCATAACTTTAATTCATATTTACATTAACATTGTAAGCTAACAACTCATCATTTCACATATTCATATCAATTACCATCATATGCGCATAAATCATCTTTACCACATAAACAAACAATACTTAGGCATTTCATCAAACACATGGTGTGCATAACACTAGTAATACATAAAGTACAAGTATCTCATGCAAAATCTTCAATTAATTCATACCAAGTTCATCAAATTCTAACTAATTTCATATAACATTCATTCATCATCAAACCTTATATAACAATCACTTATTGTAAGTAATTTCATACATAATTATCACCTTAATTTGTACAAGATTCATCACTACATTTCATAATGTTCCTACTTCAAGTGGGTTTTCACTTTTAACCATCAGTTAGGCCAAATTCAAGCATAATTCAAGCTATATGTGGTGTTTCTAACACATATTCATACCAATTTCTCATAACTTACGTGGATTGCTTGAAACCCACTTCATACAAGATCATTAAATTACAAAATTCAACATACCTTTGATAAAGGACTCTTAGATGTTCAAGAAATCCATCACATGCATAAGAATCTAGCCCTTATTCACTCTTAATTTGCTGAATTTTTAGTTGAAATTGGAAGAGGGAGTTCTTCCCTTCCCTGCTCTATTCTCGACACACACACACACATATACAACTCCCACTTCCTGCATTTTTATTATAACATGACTTCCTAAAATGTTACCTTTCCGCCCCTATTGTTTTAGTACATGACACTTTGATATTAAAGTGTTAACTAGGCTAGTTTCTACTCATTTAACTTTGTTCACCAAATAATTAGACTTTCTTTCATAATAACCCTCTTTTATTAAAATAAAGTCCAATCTTACCATTACCAGTAAGGCATCATTCATTCATTTATCTTTATAATGAAACGCATAAAAATTTGGGGTGTTACAAACGCGCTTCCGGAATTAGTTTATGCAAACGGGTCAAAACATTTTGGTTATTATGTAATTAAAGTTTAGCTATTAAATCATCTCAAGACTTGTGTTTTATAGTTTTGTATAGTGATGGAGGGTTCGTAACTAGTGTTTAAATGGATATCTTGTAACTTTTGTTTAAATTTTCTGGTAATGTACAAAAGATTAAATATGGTCATAAATTTCGTTGTTTAATATTTGCTTTTGACCGCGTGAAAGAATGGGCGTTACATATTTAGCTTTCATATCACTTTCGAGGTCCCAAGTGAACTCGGCGCCGCGTTTGCCTTCCCAGCGAACCTTCACTATAGGAATGCGAGAGCGTCGAAGTTTCTTGGTCTCTCGATCCACGATCTCTACTGGCTTTTCCACAAAGTGTAGAGTTTCGTTTACTTGTAAATCTTCAAGAGGTACGTGAAGATTTTCTTCAGCTAGAGTGTAGAGTTGGATGTACGTTACTGAGTTCCTCCAGTAATTCGAGTCGGTAGGCCACTTTGCCAATTCTTTCCATAATCTTAAAGGGACCCACGTATCGTGGCGCTAGCTTTCCTTTCTTGCCGAATCAGATCACCCCCTTCCAAGGTGAAACCTTTAGGAGTACGTGATCACCAACTTCAAACTCAAGGGGCTTGCGGAGTTTATCGGCCTAACTCTTCTGACGACTCCAAGCTTTCAGAAGATTGTCTCGTGTCTGGAGGATCTTGTCAGTCGTTTCTTGTAACAGCTCAGGACCGATGATTTGAGCATCTCCGATCTTGTGATTTTCTACCATATAATGCCTCAAAGGGTGCCATTTGAATATTAGCATGGTAACTGTTATTGTACGAGAATTCTACTAAAGGTAAATGCGAATCCCAGTTACCACCAAAATCTATAACGCACGAACGCAGCATGTCTTCAAGGGTGCGGATCGTGCGCTCAGTCTGACCGTCGGTCTAGGGATGAAATGCGGTACTGAGATTAAGAGTTGTACCGAGAGCGGATTGGAATGTCTCCCAAAGGCGTGAGGTAAATCGACCATTGCGGTCAGAGATGATTTCACGAGGTGTCCCATGTCGACAAATAACTTCGTCGGTATAGATTCGTGCTAATCGTTCTACCTTGAAGTCTTCTCGTATCGGTATAAAGTGCGCAGATTTTGTAAGACGATCAACGATAACCCAAATGCTATCGTGACCTGATGGCGTGCGAGGGAGTTTCGTAATGAATTACATAGCTATACTATCCCATTTCCACATCGGAATCTCGGGTTGTTCGAGTAAGCCAGAGGGTCGTTGGTGTTCGGCCTTAACTTTCGAGCAAGTTAGGCATTTCGAAACGTAGAGAGCGATATACTTCTTCATTCCTGGCCACCAATACCTGGCACGGAGGTCCTGGTACATTTTGTCGGCACCGGGGTGAATGGAATATCGAGACTTGTGCGCTTCAGTCAGCAAAATCTCACGGAGATTATTGCGACTAGGTATCTAAATTCGGTCAAGATAGTGAAAAATACCATTCAGTTTATTCACCAGTTGATTTTCGGTTCCCAGTACTCTTTCTTCCTTCAAAGTGTTCTTGAGAAAACAGGCTTTTTGAGCGTCGCGAATGAGGGCTTCGAGGTCGTGTTGGGCTTGAACGTTTCGAACACTATGTAAATAGCTTTGTTGGCTAAGAGCATTAGCGACGATGTTTGCTTTACCTAGGTAGTAGTGTATCTCACAGTCGTAGTCGTTGAGAAGTTCAACCAATCTGCGTTGGCGCATGTTTAGCTCTTTCTGGTTCAAGATGTGTTGTAGGCTCTTACGGTCGGTGAAGACCGTACACTTGGTACCATAAAGGTAGTGTCGCCAGATCTTTAACGCAAAAAACAACTACACCGAGTTCGAGATCGTGGGTTGTGTAGTTCTTCTCATGGACTTTGAGCTGGCGAGACACGTACGTGATAAATTTGTCTCGTTGCATAAGAACACAACCAAGACCTAGGTTAGAGGCATCGCAATACACAATAAAGTCGTCGTTTCCATCGGGTAGCGTGAGTATGGGAGCGTTGCAAAGCAGACGCTTAAGAGTTTGAAAGGCATCATCTTGTTTGGTTCCCCAAATGAAAGGCTTGTCTTTATGCGTCAACGAGGAGGGAGGGACGACGATTTTAGAGAAATCAGCAATAAATCGACAGTAGTAACCCGCCAATCCGAGAAAAGAACTAACTTTAGACGAGGTTTTCGGTGTAATCCAACTCTTAACTGCTTCAATCTTCGCGGGATCGACCTGAATACCTTGACTGTTGACGATGTGACCGAGAAATTGAACCACCTCAAGCCAAACTTCACACTTGGAGAACTTGGCATAGAGGCGATTTCCTTGAAGAAGCTCGAGAACTAAACGAAGATGCTGCGCATGTTCGGCTCTCGACTTCGAATAGATAAGGATATCATCGATAAACACGATAACGAAGCAATCAAGAAAGGGTTTACAAACACAGTTCATCAAATCCATGAAGACCGCGGGTGCATTTGTAAGACCAAAAGGCATGACCGCGAATTCTTAATGGCCATAACGGGTACGGAAAGCGGTTTTAGGGATGTCTTGCTCCTGAATTCGCAGTTGATGATAACCAGAACGTAGATCTATCTTAGAGAAACACGTAGCGCCTTACAGTTGATCAAATAAATCATTGATTCGAGGTAGAGGATAACGATTCTTGATAGTAAGGTTATTGAGTTCCCTATAATCAATGCACATTCGGAATGATCCATCCTTCTTTTTCACGAAAAGGACAAGTGCGCCCCATGGTGATGTGCTAGGGCGTATGAAGCCTTTATGAAGTAATTCCTTGAGTTGGCTAGAAAGTTCACGCATTTCAGATGGCGCGAGGTGATAAGGAGCTTTAGCGACAGGGTTAGCTCCAGGGATAAGGTCGATACGAAAGTCAATATCGCGGGTAGGAGGTAGACCAGGTAAATCGTCCGAAAAAACGTAAGGAAAATCACGAACAACGGGAACGTCTGTTAGGTGCCAACGCAGGAACGGTTCTAGTAGAAGAATGTGGCGGAATCGATCAATGACGAGGTGCGGAATCCATTGGCATCATCTGAGAATCACCAACAACAATATCACTGATAAACATGTCCAATTCCATTGAGAAATGTGAAAGTACAAAAGATCCGAATGCAAACTAGATAGAGCTTCGCTATGAGATCTGACAATAGGTTCTAGACAAATGACCCTACTCTAATATTTATAGGCAAACCAGGGAGAGTTTGGTGTCATCCGATCGGATGGCCATCCGTCCGGATGACACATGCCATCTGATCGGATCACATTTGATAGTTAACATTCCGTTCCCTGTTTTGTCTAGATACAAAATACATACATACACAAATGTACAATGACACATACAGGACAAAATACATAGACTCGATACAGACAGAAGCTATAGACATAATGCACTAACAGACTCCCCCTTGGATGTAGTTGTAGTCTTCCTTCCTACATAGTCTTTATTTCACCTTCCTGCTGTGTCTCTTAGCCTTAGCTTTCTGTCTCCTCTGTTCTTCACGTTCAGCAAGCATCTTGCGCCTCAGAGGCCTACCAATCTCGTTCCAGTACTTTCTATACACAGGATCTCCATCTCGCTTCCTATCCCACCTAGGGATCTTGTTCTCCTCTGATTCTATTGGCGTTTGGTCAGTTGGAGGAGGTCTTTCAAACTTTCTACGCCCAAGAACCGTTGTTCTTTCCCTTATCTTCTTGAAACTTTCAATTCGCTTTTCTTTCTTCAAGAATTCCTCCAACTCTAAGTCTCTGAACTTTGTTTCCCAATATCTCCCTGAGTTGATATCCTTTGCAAAGCAAAGTTCGCCATCTTCTAATATTGCTGTGCTTGAACTTTGTCTGGAGCATCGTACACAATCTTGTTGAAACATAAGCACTCAACATCCTTCTTCGAACAATTAACCAACCACATAGGATCTAACACATTGATCCTTCTTGCCTCTCCAGTCTTCTTGTCAAATAAAGATATCACCGCTTCTGTTGTGCTTTGATTGTACATCCAACCTTGGAAGTCTTCATAAAAGTCTTGTTCCATCGCACGCAGTGGCATATTCTTTAAGCATCTTGGCGGCTTTATCTTCAACGTAACATCTTTTTCTCCTGTGATTGGATCAAATTTGACAATCTGCTTTGGAAATTGCGGCTTCCAATCAGGAAATCTATTCTTTGCCTGGAGCTTTATGTAGTCCCATAACTTCTGGTCGTGCATCTTCACATCAAGACCGTAATAGAACTGTTTGATATTCTTGGTTTGAACAAGCTCCTCCACATCCCACCAAGGGAGTGTTTTGATGTCAGATAAGAACTCGAAATACTGTAACCCTTGTTCCCTTCTTATAGTATACACTTTCAAATTCTCAAGATAACCCCAAGATAGAATGTCACCCAGAGATTTATCTGGATGATCCGTGAAATACTGTAGTCGTCTCTTGTACTTCCTTTCTTTTGGCATAACCTTAAACCAGTTCTTTCTTCCTTCTAACAACGTTTCCTATGGAACGTCTCAGGAATACCCTCTGTTGATATCTTTTCCACCACTTTCCTACGCACTTTATCTTCATTGTGTGACTTAAACATCTCAGTGAATGTAGGAAACGTGTCATTAACTCCAGAGTAATGAAAGGGTGTATCTTCTTCATATATATCAGAACCCTCTTCAACTTCAACATTATTGAAATTATCAGCTTCATTTGCAAACTTAAACTCATATTCTCTCTCTCGCGACGATGGAATCTCATCTTCTATATCAAACTTCAGATTACCGTCATCCATCCCCAATTCCTCTAACATCTCTTCTCTGGTCCTAGGTACCTCTAATTCCCCCTCAAATGCAGAATGTAAGTAAATAATTTTTGGTTAAGTTAGGAATACCTGATCAGCATGATGTTTTCCCGAAGAAGAAGACTCCTGATGCTGATCCTTCACTTGTTCGTTCAGCTCATCTTTAAGAAAATCATCAACTGATTGTTGAACTGAAGGCTTCACAATTAGCAACCCTTGATCATCATTGTCGTCATCACCGTTATCATTTTTTGGATTATAATTGTCGATGTTATCAAACAGATCCTTCAACTCTTCATCGTCCAACTTCTCTTCTTCCACTTCTTTGTCACCATCTTTCTCTTCTTTATAACAAAGTAATTTCATATCAGCTTCTCTCACCTTCCCTTTTCGTTGTTCAACTTTCACCAAACGAATAACCTCTTTCAGACTATAAGGTAGAGAGACTGATTCACCCATAAGGACAAAGCCTTGTTCTTG